>JBDJHY010221716.1:0-11194 GCA_039654485.1 Withania somnifera | reverse complement strand
TAATCATATTGCTAGTTTAAACCATAACCCTAGAACAATGAGAATTAGTTCCACATAGACATGGAATAATAACAATAAATCATTCAAAGAAAAATATAAAAATATATAAATAAAGGAGAAGAAAAGTGTACACAATTGTTCTCCGGTTTCCACGACGACACCAAGATCTTTTCCTAGATTAAAAGTCTTCTAAAAATATTATGTACAATGTTAAACTCAAAATAATCTCTACCCTAAAAAAATATGTACCATTCTCTAATTATTATGCAAAATAGGGTATTTATAGGTGTAGGAAATAACTCCAAATAAAATAATCAAGTTCAAAAAGGACTATGAAATTAATTTCTGGTGGAACAGGAGGGATCATGACGTGATATGTAATGGATTAGCAGAATGCCATCACGAAATCGATCACATCGTGATTGACTTGAATATTTTGCTAACCAATCAGAATTAAGGAAAAGACAACGCCAGCAATTGTCATTTGTTATTTACAAATTGAATTCAATTGTATACATTACTATATTACTAAATCTCTTTTGAATATAATATTTACTTCATTCTATTAAGCTTCCTGCTTGAAATTCCTTCTGTAATCTCTCATATTTAATTCGTTTGAGTTCCAAACTTCTTCCTTTTTATGTTAAATAATTACTACAATATAATATACCATATTAGAATAATATAAAATATTTCTTTCCAAATAAATATATTAAGATATAAGGCAAGTAATAATTAAATATGTGTTATTTTGGCCTCACATCAATAACTCTTTGAGATGTTATAATCACGAGGTAACATTTATTCATATTCAAGTTACCACAGGAGACCTCAATTAGATATTAATTTATTGAAACTAAAATTGTCATGTTCCAAAATTACCTGCTAATGTGACTGGCATCCTTACCCACTAAGTTGCCATAGCAATTTTGGATGAACCCTTGAGTCATGCATATGTCTACTCACGTCACTTAATGGAAGGAATATCAAAGAATAATATAAGCAATGATGAACTTTACATAAAATCATATAGAAATAAATCAATACGTGGAAATTCAGTATTCAACTCTAGCTTTTCATCTGTATGAAAGTGACCATACGCTAAATATTTGACTGCTTGGATAGTATCCATATCTAGCCTCAAAATAAAATGAAGAATATATTTATCGGTCTGACTCTACTCAAACAAAAGAATAGAATAACTCTATCAGCGTGACCCTCATAGAAATAAAGACTCACCAATCTTCTAGACTTTACGAATACAAAATCCCAACAACGACGGGCGTCTCAAAGGATGGAAAGATCTGCATAGGGGATTAACATAGAGTATAGAGAAATTTGGGTCTGCACACAAAAATATACTGAGTATGTGAGTGTGTGCAACATGCTAGAACAATTTACTCGTCACTATGCAGTGCTTGAACAGTTTAAATTTACAACTCAACTCAACAATTAAGTTGTGCGAGTTTGAAAAATTTTTATTAAAAATCTTAAAATGTTAAAATTATAACTAAACTTAGTAAATACTTTAGACTTAACAACTTTAAATCAAATTTAACTCTGACTCTCAGTTATTACTTAAAAACGCTTCAACTATCAAAGCTTGGCTCAATTAAGCAACAATATGCAGTTTAACAAAGTTAGTTAAAAAGCTCAAATCTCAAGAGTGTAAAGTAAACTCATTTAAATAACCCGTCTTCATAATTTTTTAACAAAACATAAAGCCTCAGTAAAAAATATTTTTTGCTTTATTACTTTAATTACCATCTTTATTACATTAGGGGGTTTCTATAATCGACATACCTTTAAACCTTAACAAAATAAAATCATATATTATCCTCTGTGTAAGGGCTCCCATACTCTGCCCGGAAAAAAGGACATTCTCTCCTAGTGAATCCACCAAGACACTCTACGCACACTTACTGGGTCAAAATAATACGCTGCATTGGCTACACAGGTTTATGGGTATAGGGACCTCATGCCCACCCTTGATCCTAATACTCCTTCTATAAAATATCAATATCAATTAACATTCTTGACTTAGTAGAACATCCTCAATAGAACCACAAGCCAAACTACACTTTAACACTCTATACTAGTGAAACAACCTCAATAAAACCCGCAAACATTATTTTAAACCACAATTGGGTTAACACTCTTTTGAAAACATCAATTTGTCAATCTATAGTTAATTCACTCTCAACTTATAATTAAGCATATAAATCATTATCAATACTTTCAGTTAGGGATAGTCAGTCAAAAATCTCCATTTAGACATGCTTCATATATAGATTTAAAACTAATTCAAAAGTTAACAATTTATAACACTTCAGTTCTCATCTCAAGTTTTTAAATAAATTTTTAAACCAATACTAAATTCATGCTTCAAGACTCATTTCATACTTTCACTTCAACTTTCAAAATCATGCTGACTTATGAGGACTTCAACAATTTAGCAAATAGCATTCAACTTCATAATTATAACTAAAAAATTATTAAAGAATCATAAAATTAAGGAAAAGTTCAATTTATATCAATTAATAACCCTAAACATACTTCTGCGTCTTCAAATTTTTTAAGAAAAAGGAACTTAGGGTACAAATATGGAAGGAAATTCTTGTTCGTTTCCAACATAACTAGCTACTGCAAATAAGAACAACTATTCAAATCCTAGCCTTTGAGAGAATACTGAAGAGCAGCCCTCTATTGAGTTTAATTAATGAAAGAGTAAATTGGAATACCGATTTGGAGTTTAAAAATCAAGTAGTCCAAAACAACATGGGATAGCCAATTAAAAGGTGGAAAGAATCCCAGAGAAAATGAATTAAAAATTTGCCCGGACATGTTTGACGAATGAGTTGACAGTTTGTTAACTTAATTGACGATCCGTCTCCTGACCCATCAAAATGTACTTTGAAAAAGGCTGAAAATGGATCACTGGACAAAAATTATGGGACATTCATGATATTCCATCTTTGATTGATGGACCGTTAAATCATTTCTAGGGTCCAACAAAAAAAGACAGTTTGACAGTGCTTCAGTAAAATAGTCTTAATTTCCTGTTAAGGACTCAAAACGAGACACGATTTTTTGTGTTGGAATCTAGACTCATAGAAATTTAATCTAATAGGTTATGGGTCACAAATTATTTATATGTTCGTATATACGATCATTTGAATTTGACTAATGCATGAAATAACATGAAAAACTAGACCCATAGAAAAGCCTTGAACTTAACTTTGTGCTAGGAGCTTCTTATAAACTTGAATCACATCAAACACTAATTTAAAACTTCAGAAATATTTTATAACCTAGGTTCAAGTGAAAATTTGTAGGATATGGTCTTAAGCACGTACATCAAATGGATTAAATTTTAGCTCAAATTTTGAGGTATTACAAAAAATCTCGAGGTATTGTATTAAAATATCAAATTTAATCGTTTAAGCTATATCAGGGCATTGAAATTCTCAATCAACTTCTCAATTCACAACACTAGATAATAGAAGCAGTTTATCAAATAATTTTTCTTATGTTTTAGTCTGGCATGCTTGACTTTAGTAATTGGGTGAACTCCCGTCATTTTACCCACGTGAGTACCTCAATATTCGTTACTCTTATTCAGTAGCAACTAATCAAATGAATACATAAGCACTTTATAAAAGACCATAAAACCTTAGTTTCCTCAAAATTAAAGAATAAGGCGATCCCTGTTTGACTTTTTCGTTACACAAAGTCTCTAAATACACACGATCTGATTATAATCACATTATCCACAAGAAAATACAACAATCAATAGTTATAAGTCCACAGTTTGAAGATTATTCAAATATTTTACCTCGGGTCCATAAAAAATAAAATTAAAATTTTATTTTAAAAATGTGTTACCTATTACTTGGGGAGTCTAAATATGAAATTTCATCAACATTCAATACAATTTCGTAATTCAAAACTATTAAACTTCATTTTTAAGTTTATGCATGAAATTTTTATTTTTAGCACTGAAATCATTCATAATTCAAGGTAAAAGCAATGATAAAGTTTGTTATAGATTGATGAAATAAGGTAATGGATCATTATCTAATGATTTAGGAAAGAAACTAGGAGATATCAATAAAATCCAACATATTTTCTTGCTTTAGGCTCAAAATTCACCTATTAGCATTTGAAAATTCGTAATTCAAGAAATACATCATGATTAAATGATGATTTTGCAGTCAATTTTTTTGAAAATAATGCATTTGAGAGGTTTAGATCTTACCCAAGTTGAGACCATAGTCCCTTTCTTCAAAAGTTCTAAGTCTTTCAAAAGATGTTTAGAGTTTTTAAGACTTGCGAAATATAGAACAACCAACTCAATTTTTTTTATAAAAGCTTAAAAATATGGACATTTTTATTAAAAACACTTACAAAATTTTTGATCGGATTTCACCGTTCATAAAATTACTCCATGAGTCGCGAAGTGTGTCGCGGAACCTAAGATTTTAAAATAGTGAATAAAACACTTTTCACGGATGATTTCATGGTCTGTAGAACCATTTCATAGGCCATAAAGCCCTCTTGAAAAGCTTCCAATAGCACAGTCAACAACCACGTTTTTCATGAGTGGTTTCACGACTCATGGATCACTTTCACAAGTCATGAAACTTTTCAAGCACCTAGGAGAAAAATTTATCAAAGTTCAAAATCACTCATGCAATTCATTCGGAGCCCGTGAACACAAATCATAAATGCATATAATTTTTTTTTATGTTTTGGACTCAATAAAATCATTAAAATATGAATTGGGAATCACCTTGATCTGACATCCGTTAAGGACTAGAATTCCAACTAAAAACTCTTAATTCAGCCGGTCTATTAGAAAAATCAATCTGAAGACCACAAAACGCATGAAAATCTTACAAATAGGTAAAACAAGACATAATTTAACTGCAGAGAAGGATTAAATCATAATCAAATTCATAAAAGTCAAAAAAATAACTAAGAGCGTCATAATAAAAATTAAAGTCAATGAAAAAGAAAAACTATTAAAACACAAAATAATCAGGCATTATAATGCAAAAGTTGGTCCAACATCTTTGTTGGAAACAAACATAAGCACTGAAACATAAATAAAATATGCAATAAGATCCAGTAAAAAACGATAGTTCGGTGCACCAAATTTTTTTCTACATACAATTCTAAAATAGAATTAAACCCCAAGAATTTTTTATAATAAAATCTTACTGGACAACAAAAATCATCATAATTGAGTACACGTATGTCATGCTCCGGAACTACCCCTAGGCATGACTGACATCCTTAGCTACCAAGTTGCCTCAGTAGTCTTAATTGTACCCATAGATCATACCTGGATCTCTTCCTCATACTCAGCAGAAGAAAAATATCACAGTAGGAATAGAAAATGAAAGTAGATCTCATTTCTAAGTCAATAAATAAGTTGCTGAATGAAAGATAAATTTCAACATGAACTAACATAATCCTTGTTTGAAAGCCACTAACAAGCTAAATAGGAAAATGTTATATCAGTGCCCTTAGCTGGCCAAAAATAAAATGATAGACTATCTCAAAAAGTCTTAGCTCTAAAATATAATGAATGAAAGGTGACTCTAGATGGTCCTACAATCATATGGGAACTCATAACTTCACTTTTAGTCATTTGAGAATGAGGATTCAAGTCAACCATAAGTGTCTAGATGGCTTACTATATCTACATGTACAGAAGACATGTAGCACAAGAAAGTATGCGATCAGTACATTTGAATATACTGAGTATGAGAGAAGTTAGCAATAACAGGACATAGTAATAATAAAAACAATATCTATGCAATGTATGAACAAGCAATACCAACCTCAATTGTCACCTGCTGAACTCAATAAAGCAATAATGTGCAAAATTATAATATTTAGTTAAAACCTTTTTTTAGTACTTATCTCTCTATGTGATTCTTAATTGGACCTTACCAACTTAATGACACTCATAATATACATTTTTATATTTCATACTACTATACTAACACACCTCATACTAAACATATGAATATATTTAAATATCATGAGTTAAAACAACCTTTCAACTCATTTTAATTAGGGGACTCATAAATAGAGTAAGAGTGATCACTTATTTAGTTATGAAAACTGCAAGCCTGACTCTAACTACAAATCTGTATGTACCAGTATTAAGTAAAACTTTATAATATCTAAATAACACCTCACTTTTCAAGAATACAGCCAATACTTAATAAAACATCACTTGTTATCCTTTCTTATTTGAGTCAGTGGATTATTTCCTACTGACTAAGTGAGCTCTGCAACAATTCAGTTTAAATGATTAGGTGACCTCTGTCATGGTTTAATCCAATTGATCAAGTGACCTCTGCCACAATTATTTTAAATAATCAAGTGACCTCTACCATACTCCTTCCAAATGATTAAGTGACCTCTGCCACGATTCATTCCAAATGACCTAGTGACCTCTGCCACAATGTATTTCAATAATCAAGTGAAATCTACCACAATCTCAGTAGAAAAAATAATTATCTAATTAACAACATAGACTCTCTTCATATACATATTCACACTTTTTAATAAATTGATTACAACTTAAATAATTAAAACATTCTCCTCAAAGAGTTATGACTACAACTTTAACTTGAATATCCATAAGGTCAAATATGATGATTTTATCTTATTAGTTCTAAATCAAGTTTGATATTCCATAACAATCAAGTAAAGTCTTGAATTCATGATTCTCACTACATACGTATCTTATAAAGATAAACCCAATCATTTATAGAAAAATCTTTCAAACTTCATACTTCCTTTCACGATTTATATGATTACGACACATAGAATTTAAAGGACATGGAACCCTAACAGATGATGTGCAACCTTATATAACTCGATTAATAGTTCTGATGATCAAATAGGGAAGGTAAATTCGCAAGTTTTGACTCATAAACATGATTTGTGTATTCCTCTTTAAAATATGGTCAAGTAATAAAATTTCTCTTTTTTTATTGAAAATTTTCATGAACATGACTTATGATTTAAAGGAACATATAATTCATGACATAACATGCAAAACCTCACATATATTACTCCATGAATGATGGAACACATGCTTAGGAAGTATTTCATAAAGTATCTAACGGATTGAATAGCCTTAACAATTATACTATGAACTTCTTAGCTTTAAATTTGGGATTTTGGAACATGGGTGAAAGAATACTCATGATCATTAGCTCACATATATTTTTGGAAGCCCTACAGCACAGCGATTTGAAGAGGAGACGTGGTTGTTTGAAGTTTGAGAACCCTAACCCTTGGGACAGATGAACTACACTCTTTCTTTTCTCTTATTTTTTTTCTTCTGATAATAGGATAGGTTATGGATTATGAATTAACTAAGTATGAGATATAAGGGTAGGAAATGAAATAAAGAAATTACTATGTGATATATTATCCTAAAACCTCCCAAATAACGTAGTTTATTTATATCGGTGATAGGAAAGTTATCCAAACACCCCTAGATAAATAATAGAAACGGAAAGATTTGTACTGTTGTCGTGAGGCTACAAAAATTTTATAGTATCAAAGTCGAGGCTTCAAAAAAATCAACCAGTGACTTTTTTCATCTGCTTCACGACGTGAAGGCTATTAACAATGCCCATAACCTTTTAATCCAACCTCAAAATGACAAGTGATTTATTGAGTTGGAAACTAAATTCAAATTGCTTTCTTTAGATATGTTATGGGTCACATAACTCCTCATAGTTTAGAAGATATGATCGCTTAAAGTTGACCCTTGCATGATATGATACGAAAACTACAACGGTAGAAATTCTTTGAACTTAACTTTGCGCTAGGAAGTCCTTATGACCTTGAATTTGTAAAACACTACTCCCACACTTTAGAAATGATCTTATCAACTAGGAATAAATGGGAAATCATAGTATCCATGTTTAAAAATAAATGTATAAAGGTTCAAATTCTAGTTAAATTTCAGGGTGTTACATTATGTCCCCCTTGAGGTCATTCGTCATCGGATGAAGATTTAAGTTGACACTAAGAGGATTTACTACAAGAGCTGAATTATTGACCACTGAAACATCACGCACTATTCATGAACAATATCTTGCTAATTGAACTGACATGCATGCTACTATGACTGAACTCTACTACTATGAACTATACAAAAAAGATATGAACGCACTTAATGGGACTCATGTAATGTTACATGCTATATACATCTAACATACGTATGGATAGCTGAAGGGAGATTCTATTACCTTAGAATAAGTTGGATGCTTCTAGCACGAATGTGCGTAGTGAGACTCATGAGAGGTAGGATAGAGCATGCTGCACAAGAACTTCCTCGTAACAATGAAAAGTCACCCCAACAAAGTATACGTGTGTAAGGAATTGACATGAAACTGAGAACAAATGCCTGAACAGACTGAATTTGAGTATATCATCCCTGGTCTGCCCAAAATTATTCTTATTAAATTAACCATATGGTCATGAACGACTTTATATATATAACTATAAAGGAGTGTGTAAGTAGAGCACGAGCTTTAAGGAAAAGATAACTAGCATATAATGAAGGAAAGAACCTATAGGAGTTTTCTGAGCATCTCATCCATTGAATCTCGGCTCATAGAATAGGGAGCACATGGGCTTGAACATAAGCCTCATTCGAATCTGAAGTCATCTAACAGGAAACATAAGCACTAAATATATGAAAGAAGGATAGGGCTAGTCTAGACTTAACAACACGATTGAAAGTTTTTGGCTTAACAATCACCCTCAAACAACACTTCTTCCTATGAATTACTCTACTCATTCGTTAGAAACTCATGATCATCTTAAGTGTACTAATAGTTACACACTTCTAAACCTAACCATATGATCTTATTTCATTCAAACCTAATCCAGAGGCACAAGGTACAACACGCAATAAGAATACACTAGTCTAAGACATGACAAATTGTATTCTATATCAACAAGAACATTACCACTTCTCACCCCTATAATCAATAAACCTAAAGCTCTAGGTCAAGGAGTCACTAACCATATACTGTAATCATTCCCACATTCATCAAAATAATATTTACCATCTAGGGGTCTTCTTAACATCTTTAAAATAAAAAACTCTACGTTTTCACTACGAGAACACTTATCATATTAGGTGACAAGGGAACACCAAGACTATTAATAACTGAGCATAAAATATCTTTCACTACCATCTACCTCATCATAAACGAAATCACTACAGAAAGTAAGGCATAAACTTAAACTATAGAAAGTTTTGGATCAAGGTTTAACTCTGAAATTCATACATGGAGTCTAAACATCACTACTGGAAAAGGATACATCACTACTGCAATCCTGACACTCAAGATGGGGTTTGAACACTGAAGTCATAAAACAGATGGAGTATAATGAATTTATGAATCATGCTGAAAACTCTATAACTAACTGGATTTCTTCATCATGACCAGGGTTGTCGGGCTATTTAATGCAATTGCTTCCAATTGTAGAAACTAAACATGAAATAAACTTTCATAAGATACATGACCAAGGACATGTCACTAACTTTCATCTTTGACCGAAGTACAAAAATTAGGGAGGTCATGAACAGATCACAAAACTAGACTGGTTCTTTATCTTACCATTTCCCCCTAAGGATAAAGGCGTCTAAATGGCTGGACAAATCTATATGTATGAAAGAAATGCAATACAAAAAGTATGTAATCAGTACATTTAAATATACTAAGTATATGTGAGGTTAGAAATAACAAACTATAGCAATTATAAAGAAATAGCTATGCAGTGCATGAACAAGTAATACCAACCTCAATTGTCACCTGTTGAATTCAATAAAGCAATGATGTGCAAAATTATAGTATTTAGTTAGAAACCTTCTTTTAGTACTTATCTTTTCTATCTAACTCTTAACTGGACCTTGCCAACTTACTGACGCTCTTTTATACTTCATACTGCTATACTAACACACCTCACTTTTCTTTAATATAGATAACATTTAGTAAAACATCACATCTTATTCTTTCTTTATATGGGTCAGTGGATTATTTTTGACTGACTAAGTTACCTTTGCCACACTTTAGTTCAAATGATTAAGTGAACTCTACCACATTTTATTCTAATTGATCAAGCTATCTCTACTATGATTTATTTTAAAAAATCAAGTGACCTCTACCACGATTCATTCCAAATGATTAAGTAATCTCTGACATGATTTATTCTAAATGATTTAGTGACTTTTACCATAATTTATTTCAATGATCAAGTGACCTCTTCCATAGCCTCAGTGGGAAAAAATAATTATCTAACTAACAACACATACTCTCTTCATAGACATGTTCATACTTCTTACAAAATTTGTTACAATTTAAGTAATAAAACATTCTCCTCAAAGGTTATGACTACAACTTTGTCTTGAGTAATCACAAGGTCAAACATCATGATTTTCTCTTATTAGATCTTAATCAAGTTTGATACTCCATAGCAATCAAGTAAAGTCTTGAATTCACGATTCTCACTACATACCTATCTTATAAAGATAAACCCAATTATCTATAAAAAAAAGCTTCCAAACTTCATACTTTGTTACACAATTTATATGATTATGACACTTAGAATTTAAAGGACATGGTACCCCCAACAGATGATATGCAATCTTATAAAACTCGAGTATGAGTGTTCATGGTCAGATAGGGAAATGAAATTCATAAGTTATGACTAGTAAATGTTGGATCAAGGTTGGTTTACTAGAATCGTCCCTTTATGTTTTGATTGATGACCAAACCATTAAGTCAAAGACTCGATGTTAATGGAACTCCTACAAATCAAAGAATATGTTCTTGGATATGATCATGTGTCAAAGAAATAATCCGGAGCTTAACTGACTCACTTTGAGGCATTTCGAGTACTTAAAGTGTAGAAATTACAAAGAAACAGGAGAAGACTAGTTGACTAATTTAGTAAACTAGTCGACTAATTTTGGAGCAAATTAGTCGACCAATATTGCAAATAAGTCGACTAATCTGAGTTCCAGTAGGATATTGAAAGTGAACTAGTCGACCAAAATGCCAAAGAAGTCGACCAAAAAGAGTGCAAATCAAGTTTAGCTACTGGAAAGGAAACTAGTCGACTAATATATGAAACTAGTCGA
>JBDJHY010221696.1:0-11194 GCA_039654485.1 Withania somnifera | reverse complement strand
CATGTTCGTCTCATGTACACACCTGCTAGCATTTATTTATATTTTACCTAGGACCCATAGGGGATTTGCGAGGTACATGTACTACACATGTAAAAACCTCTACAACAGTCTTGGATGGTTTAATCAGCACCTTAGATATCTTGAAATAGGACCTCGGACAGACTATCTAGTCACTCAGACATAAGGATATAAAACTCTGACTGTTTACCCAAATCACACATCCGGACACGGGCTACGGACTATCTATAAAGTCATTTACAATAACTCAAATAACATTATCCAAGTCAGATATTAAAATATTATAAAGTGAGTAATTATTATTTACAAATCATGGAAATATCATAATTTCAAATCTCAAATCAATAATATCAGCCTCTCAAATGCAATCACTATCAAGAATATCATTTGTATGATAAATTAGCCTCAAGGGGCATCACAATTTTTATTATAAAGGTATTAATAAATCATCAAGGGCAATACAAACAACAAGTACATAATTCAAGCCCCAATTTCTACATTAAGATATCATTTCCAATTACACAAGTCAAATTAAAGCAACTTATAATCCAAATCAAGTGTATGGTTCTACAATTTCATCAAGAGTTTACATTATTACAAACTTTCTAATTTTAGGCCTAATATGCTTGATAGTATTAACTCAGAAGTACCCATTTCTCCCAAATTACAATCAACCGGTAACTCAGACATATGAATAAGAACCTCAGACTTTCCACCCAAATCAAACATACGTACACGGAGCTTAGACTATCTATCAAGTCATTTACCATAGCTCACAAGATATAATTCAAGTCACATATTCAAATATTATTAAGTGAGAAATTATCATGTACAGATCATGGGTGTATCACATTTTCAAATCTTAAATCAATAATATCAGCCTCTTATAGGCATTCACTGCTAAGAATATCATTTATATCCCAAATTAGCCTCAACGGTCTTGATAGTTTTCGATTATAAAGGTATTAATAATTCATCAAGGACAATATCAACAATAAGTACATAAATTAAGCCCTGATTTTTACATCAAGATACTGTCCAGTTACACAAGTCAAATCAAAGAAACTTATAATACAAAAAAAGCATATGGTTCAAAAATTTTATACAGAATTCACATTATTAAAAACTTTCTCATTTATGCCCATAACGCTTGATAATATCAACTCTAAAGTACCCATTTCTCCCAAATTACGATAAACCGACACATATTTGTTAACACTTTATTGAAAGACCAAATAAACCTCAACTTTCTTTAGATTTGAAGAATAAAGTTACGAGGAGATTTTCCTTTACGAATTGCCTCCATCTGTGCACAATCTAGTTACCATTCACAAAGAACACAACAAAAATACCACAATCAACACTAAAAACTCAGATAATTGAAGATTATTTAATAACTTACCTTGGAGCCACGGGTCAAAAACCAAATGCTGAAAACATGTTACCATAACTAGGGAAATCTAAATATCAAGTTTTTATTGAAACCTCATTTTGTGGCCCAAAATCAAGATTTTTATAATTTTAAAGTTCATGCTTGAAACCACAATTTTTGGGTTCAAAACCTTCAAATTTTATGAAATAATCAAGTTAAAGTTGTGAAATTTGATGAGAAATTATTTCGAATCATTACTCAATAGTTATATTCAAATTTCTCGATATAACTTTGAAAAAATGGGTTTGTACAGTCGGGGTTTGCATGAAAATATGAAAGAGTTCGTGAAAAATCTTTTTAAAAAACATCACAGTGAACTCAGATCTCCTTTACGATCGCTGAAGGTAGGATGCGCTCATAACCACTCGGAGGATTTCTTTATCGTGATCATGGTCTCCCACCTCGCAATTGCGATGCCCCAAAAAATAGCCTTATGCAAAAAAACATCCACGTGATTGCTCCCTACAAAATTATATCTTTGCAAGTACCAACCATAAAATTGCAATGAAGGTCACACATTTGTTACAACAATAACAAAAATAGATAAACACATAGAACCAAAATGCTCTAAATGGACCTTTGGGTTTTTTTGAAACCCCATTCTAACAAATCATATATACAACCATACTAATTTGTGAATTTTGTCATAACTAAACCATCACATACACATACGAGGTCTTCTTTGCCCGTTACTCACTGAGGATCCATTTTCAACTAAAAACACCAAAATTATCAAAATACCCTCAAGGCATATGGAAATAAAAAGACCTTATTCAAGACCAAAAGCACCTCTCAAATACAATAGAATCATCAGATTTTAGTCCAGGCACTCTAAGTCCAAGTGTTGATCAAAGTTAATCATTCCTTTGAAATTTAAACTTTATCCCGTCAAACCACTTAAAATCACCATGAATGGATAAAATAGGAAATGAAGGTCCAACTAGACCAAAATAAATATTTCAAATTTAATGGAACTAACGAATTTTTGTTTTGAGGTTCTGAACTCCAAATGGCCCCTAGAGTTCCATTTCTCACTTAAGGCTTCAAAACTAAAAAAATTCAAAAACATACTCAAATCTCATTATATTTCCAAACAACCATGGAATCAAACTTAGTTTAGCATAAAATAATTATGGAAAGTGCAAAATGATTAAAATATGCATAAATTGAAAACATAACCTTAAGGGTCATAACAACATTTACCCTTAATGTTTGTTAAACCTAACCTGAAACCTATGATATATAAAATAAAAAAACCAAGTGAAATATCAATAGTTATATAGTCAATTTAAATAGTGTCAACTTCAACCAATTCCCTGATAATAGTGCCAAAAACTATTACGTTAATGCACATAAAAGTGTATGTGATCATAAAAATAATATAAGAGTTGTTAATCTAAATATTAATACTATAGGGAATTAAAGAGATGATCACAAGATTTATTCAATGGGTAAAAAGAACTGTAAAGTGATTGAGTGATTATTTCCTATGTCATTAGCAATTCAAATATATAGTGATTGATTGATTACTAACTATCTGATTAGCAATTCAAATATGAAGTGATTGAGTGACCACTATCTACCTAGAAAATTAAAATGCAACAAACTTCAAGGAAAGTGTACTTTCAAATTTATGACTCCAGAAATGGGTTATGATCTAGAGTTATAGTTTTGTAACAATTTGTATTGACCATCGGGGTCATTTTTGTGTTTCGCAATTAATTCGTATATAAAAGATTATTATAACTTTCCCAAGTCATTGTGACTTTTTTTGGACTGATAATTCAGTTCCCTGGAAGTTTATAGCTTGTTTCTTTAATAATCATAGAACCTTGGCCCTTTTTCGGCTTATACAATCCCAAATCTTCTTTTTTTTATTGGAAGGAGTTGGGAATATCAATTACATAAATATTCCCTATATGGAGTATCAGAACAAGACTTTGTTTCCATTCTAAGCCTCAATCTTTCAAATAGGTGTTGGATGGGCACCAAAGCATCAGGATCACATTTCCTTTGATTTGATCGCATAGCCCAAGCCCTTTAATTAATTATGATCATATGGTGGTGGGATGCGATCATGTAGGCTAAGGCGTCCAAGGGTCGTAATCTCGAAGGAGACTTGGCAAACCTATATATATATATAATTTCTTCATCCATTATTTTGACGAATTTTTAAAAACTTCTCCTAAGACTCTTAAAGTTAGAGGAAAAATTAGTAGAATTAAGTGGTATAATTGAAGTTTTACTCGGTGGAATCAAATTCTGGTGGTTCTACCCTCTGTTCTACCGGGTAATTCTTTGTTATATATATTTTATTAAAGTTTTTATGTTACATAAAGTTTTCGGGGATTATATCTTTAATTTCTATCGTTGGTTTGAGCCCTATTTTTTACCACATGATGTATAATCTATGCTCTACATGTTGGTATAAATGCTTCCTTTTTCCAAGTTATTAGGGTTTACAAACCAGTTTATAGTTTGGGTTTTGATTCCGCTATTTATATAGAAATATGGGTCTTGTTTTACTTGTCCTAACAAGTGGATTGTCTTTTATCTCACACTGTGTATTTTTGAGCTTTGTATGTAATTCTTTGGATATTCTGGCATGCTTCTCGAGGATACCATCGAAATATAGGTAGGCTACGGTCAACTTTTCTCAGACTAGTACTAGTGTACGCTACGATCTCAACCCGAAAACTTTTGGGTTAGTGATAAAAGAAAATGAGAGCATGCTTATGGTATAATATTTGTAGCATTTGAAATTCATTGTAAGTGTGAGTGTTGTGTATTCGTCCCTTGTGTACTTGTATATATGTGGAGTATTATGGGACTTTCTTTGTCGTGAGGGCATATGAGTAGGAAAGGATTGGCTATGTTGATATACTCTGAAGGTAAGACAATTGAGCATACTTTGTGAACTAGCGACTTTGAGTCAGCTCTTGAAATTCTTTATGGTCTCTTAGTTATTTTATATGTTCCATTGGATCCTTTAGACAATGTGCATAAAATAGGGAAAGTGTTACTCTCAAGTTGGTTGACTTGTTGTTAGCACCAATTAGAGCCATAAACCTTGTGTTTGCAAAAGAAAAAAAAGTGTGCTTGAAATATTGAGTGCTTAGAGCTTGAAGTGATGATGTCCTCTTGGTAGTAGGAGTTTGTTTGCTTAAGGACAAGCAAATATTTAAGTTGGGGCTGTGATGAGTGATAAAACTACCACTCATCGTAGTCTTTTTACCATTTTTTTTAAAGAAGTTTCATCATCATATAAGCTTATTTTGTGTTGTAAATTGATCAATTTCTGGTTTTTATGATGAAGAAGAACTTTAGAGAAAAGGACTGAAGATTGAGAAAAAAAGAGGCTACTATCCCTTGAAACTTGGATCTTTTGCGTGATTGCGCTTCCACAGCGTGATCGTGCTTCGCATTAGCGTCATTGCGTTAAATGACCGTGATCACAGTTTTACTATTTAGCACGAACGCGCTGTATTGACGCGATAGCGCTGATACATGGGAAGCAAGGCCCTAGGCAGAGGTGGAATTTCACATTTTTTGATTCCAACTTTGCATAAAACATACCAAGCCCTTAGTTTTGAGTGTCTTTTGCTTCCAAGACAAAGTCTTAGGCTTTTTCACATCTCAATAAAGGGCACAACACCACCACTACACTTTTGGGTGAAGATTTGGATGACACCATTGATGTATTTTTACCTATTTCTTCCCCCCTTGCGTTATATTGGATATTTGTAGTGTGTAGTTGTTCTTTCTTGTTTAAATATTGAACATAGAGATATTTCCATATTTATTCAAGATTTTTGGGTTATAGTTTTATCTATTGCTTTTATATAAATTATATACTTGTTGGTTTGTATTTAGGTTTGATAGATTTAAATCATTCTGAGCCTATTGTATGCCAAAGGAAGTAGCTAACCCTAGGTAATGTCCATTTATCCCTACTTGACTTTAGAAAGCAAGTTAGGAGTGGAAACATTTATTTAACATTAAATGAGTATTTTCTTCATTAATGGGATTGAGCTAGAGATACTAAATCCTCGTCTAGCCAAAGTTGAGTTGTTTTGCATGCTCTTTAGCTTGATTTGAGAGAACAAGCGAAGGAAGGTTTGTTAGCATTTGAGAGAAGCTAGAAACACAAATTAATTAGTGTTTGAGAGAAGCTAATTAGAACTCATATATAATCGATTTAGTCTTTAGTTTATTATAATGGATCATTGATAGAATTAATCACATTAGTGTTGTTTTCTCTCGACTTGGTTTGTGAAGCCATTGATAAAATATTTGTTTATGTTTTATTATTAGTTTTGTTGATCATATTTTTAACCCCCCCTATTCCGTGTTAAACCAATTGAGTCTTAGTAGTTGTTCTTTAATTGGCCATTCGTACTCGATTGCCTTACGTTGTTCCCTATGGATTCAACCCTGACCTATAAGTGGGTAAATATATTTTGACTATGATCATGTACACTTTTAGATTTGTTTTGGACTGTAATTGAGCGTTATCAGTAGTCGACGTTCGTGATGGACGATTTTCCTTCCTTCGTCAGAGTTGTCCCAGTTGGATTTTGGATAGTTGCTTTATAGTTTTTTCCCTATTTAGGGTTGTATTTTTGTACTTTTCTATGTATTTATGCTTTACGACACCGATACTAGGTTTTGGCAAGTTACTTTATGTTATGCACTTCTGTTTCTTCTTCTTATTCTTTTCTATACCTGTTGGTACTCACTGTTAGAACACCACACAATGCTCTGGGCCAGGGTTAGACTTGTTTACAAGTGGGCTTTAGATACCATCAGAAATTGATTTTTCAGGTCGGGACATAAACACATAGAGCTTGAATAGAAGTTTATCCTCGCCATAATCAAGAAATAATTGTCCTTTATCATCATAGATGGACATACAAAAGGTTTAGAGTAGGGATAATTATAAGCAACATCAGTTTAAGAATATTTGATCTTAGAATATACATGACATAACACGATTAAATTAGTCACCTATGGAATATCCTAAGGCCTGAGTCTATAAAATTTATAATACTAAGAGACATGAATCTAGTATAACTAAATATTGAGGCATAAAAAGGTCAAAAACAAAAGTCAGAGCTGAATACTTGACTTTATTGCTAGAACGTAATATTAATTTGATATTAAAATCATAATGAAAACACAATAACTGATTTCATAAGCTAACTGATTATTTGTATCATCATAAGACTAGGATTGTTATACTAAGTGATTGCTTCTCATTCTCGTAATTAAATATTTATGTGGATCTTCCTAAGGTGCTTGAACATTAAATATAGGTATGGAACAAATTTTCATAGTGTTCCGAATTTGTTACCGATTCATAGTATCATCTCTGAGTGAAGTACAACGTGTACACTAGAGTACACATTGGTCACAGATTGATCATATATCTGTGCTACTAATTCATACCATTTGAGTCACAAGACTCAAATTAGTTCTTCACCTTACTATCTCCCCATTAGGTCTGAACACTTCTATTCTAGACTGAGCTATAATCAACCAGCTTTGAAGGATCATGAAATCACTATACATATGAATGCTAAACTTTCCCTTTATAGACTACAACTATGGATACTTTAATTCTTACTAGGAATTTCTTGTGAAATAACTCTTAACTTCCTCTTTGCCTATAAGGATATCATTGAAAGGTTAACACTTTCTCTAGCATACTAAAACCACATAAAATTCTCTATCCACCATCATACTGACATTCCTCTCACTATGATGACCATCTGGAGTTCAAGCTTATTATTTAGTACTAAACATGGGTAGCACAAAACATTTTTTACTGCTCAAGCTTAAAGTTGCTAGATCACAAATCAAGGATGTAGTAGTCCTTTTAGAGACATAAAAAAATAATTAGTCTCACTCATACACTTTATCTGCTCACAGAATACAAACGTCAATCTACAATAATGACAACTTTTTATCTCTATACTTTTGACTTTATATTATTTGCTCTAGGATCATTTTACAATATAAGACTTTGGCTTATAAAAATCATCAAATAACACTACCCGACATTTTAAGACTTACTTTCCCATAAACATCACATCCACATCAATGTTTTAGAAAGGGTTTGATAGTATATAATACTTTGGATCAAGTGCACAATTCACGATATCAAGAGAATTGTCTTTCAAAACAATAAAATTGCATATACTAGTGGGATCCTCTCAAGACCTGGTGAAAAAGTCTAAATTTCTAATGGCTCTATCTATAGAACCACACTGATGGAAATATCAAATAGTTCTTCTACCACCTCAAAATGAGGTGTAGTAAAGCAATAAGTGGAACTTTGAACCACAAGTGGCATTAATCTCTCCCTTAGTTTTGAACATACTAATAGAATACAATTGAATAACTATGCAGAATATCAAATAAGGTGGCCCAAATATAACCCTCGGTTTTGGACAGACTAATAAAATATAATTGAATAATTGTACGGAAGCTCAAACAAGGATGAACTCTTATATAAGTTAAACCAAACTTGTCTGATTCAAAAAGAAATCACATGAAAACTAATATAACTAAACATGGCTGACTATTTATGAAGCCTTTGCTAATAAATTTTGAGATACTAGGATAATCACCCACCTAACACTAAACAACTTAAATTAAAATTACAAAGATAAAGACTAGAGCTAAACTAAGATAAGCCTTGGTCGGTATAAGAGGATTACCAACAGTTGATTGTAACTTGATGAATGTACTAACCATGAAACTAGTAAGGCATTTCTGAGACTATGTTATTTGACAATATAGGTAAAATTATATGTCAGTACTTGCAATATATTGGTACATAAGAATGCAATACAAGTTATAAGTAGGTATGTACTGAATTGATTATACAATTGAACTAAACATGTAAGTAAACTAAGTATACTGAACTGTTAATAGTATGACTGCCATGTCTATGTAAAACCTAAAAACTAATGACATGAGACTGAGACGACCATGCTGAGGTAAAATATACACATGTATAGGATGCAATAGTTTACACTTATCAAATAACTGAATCGAGAATGACTTGATATGAGCATAAAGTTAAAATGTGAATACTTATGAAAAAACATGCAAGTTTGGAAAAGAACATTGATTCGATCACTTCTTAAACAAGTGTAAAACTTAAAGTACAGATGATACTTCATATGTAAAGTAAAGATGGTAATCATTTAATTTACAAAGTTCATAAAACTAACTGTTAAATGACATAAGTAGGAGCTTCTATAACCGATAATAAAACCGTGTTAGTAGAAATGAAGTCTAACGTGCAAATTCCTGGATGATCAGTGTACTATATTCTTCAAAAGTTATAGGATCTAATTGTTTCCTAGTGACCCACTAAGTTTTAACATGTCTATTGGGAGAAAATATCCTACAGTGACAATGTAGTTTATGAGATTGAGGTACGTTGAACCAAAATTCACCCAGTTCTAAAACTATCCTAAAACTAAGACTACTAACTTCTCCTGGTACTGTTTAGTGTTATATATCTTAGTACCCTACCGATCAGGAAAAAATTAAATCTAACTATCTGCGTATATTGTTTGTTATATTCACACTGTCTTACTTTAAAATTATGTGAATATTCTCTGACCTTAATTATTAGGTATTTTAAACATATTAAATAAATTATTTTGAACTAGTTTTAAGTCCTTGCAATCCATAAAATCAAGAAATATGAACAGGATTATAAAATGGTATTAGTCCTTTGTAAAGCCAACAATCTATGAAAATATGATCATATAACATGACTTTATGAAAAAATATATATGACCTTGAAAACTCTATTAAAATCAAGGATTCTAGCACTAAATAGGCTAATCATGAATGCATGTGTAAAGAATGAGACACTACAACAATTCTTAGCAATTTTTGAAATTAGGCATGAAAATCTATAAACATGCTAGTCGTAAATTTAGAAAATTATGAGATTTTACTTTTATCCATCAAAATACATAAAGATCATGAAAAGCATTTATAATTAACACAAAACATACGATACAACTAAATACATATGAATATCTCAACATAGGTACAACCCTAACTTTGTAGTTCATGAATTTAATTAAAAATATGAGAATTGGACACAATAATAGATGAACACCATTGTTGAAAATCCAAATACCATATTACAAGGATTTGAAAATTAAAAGTTGAACTGATATTTTAGTTTCTTGAGCCTGAGGTGGAAACTCTAAGTTCTAGACTTGAATTCATGATTTGAGTTCTTAAAAATCATGATTTATTTTTCTTGAAACCTTTGAATGCAGGGTGGAATCTTGTTAGAAATTCATACTCATTACTAGGAATATATAATACTACATTAAAATACATGGAAGGAACATACTTTGATATTGTAGGAGGAGTAGAGGAGAGAAAACCAACTTAGGGTTGAAAAGGGTGGGAAAAGACAAAAATAAAACTTTTTTATAGGACCTTATGCATTTGATATATGGATGGAATAGACCTTTATACGTCCTCATAATAGTCCATATTCCTTCTATTATTCTGGCTCAAATTCCATTACACTTCATCATTTAAGTAAAATAATCACAACCTTTTTCTTTGAGTTTGTATAGTCAATCATTGTTGATTTGGAAAATAGACTCATGACCTATAATTTGATAGATTATCGACCAAACAACTTCTCATATTTTAGGATATATAATCATTTAAAGTTGACCCATGTATGAACCTCTAGGAAAACTAGGCCGTTAGAGAAGCTTTGATTTTAATTTTTTTCTGGGAGTTTCTTATGATCTTAATTCACATACAACACTACTTTCTCACCTTTCAAGTGAATTTATAACCTAGGTTCAAGAGAGAACTCATTGGGTTCAGTACTAACTAAATATGTAAAATTGTTCAAATTCTAGTTCTAAAGGCTGCAGTATTACTACTTCAATATTCACCTAGTCCAATAATCGTTGTCGTGGTGATGTCCTATGTAGCACACATGAATTTTTTAAGTGCAACACTATAATTTAAATAATCATCTAATTTTGACAGAAAAATAAATTGTGTGTTAAATCTAAACATAAATTTATATTTTTCATCCATATTGCACTTTTCATCTTAGTGAACCATATTTGGTAGGAATGAATTTAATTCCATTAGAAATTACAATTGAATACTTTTGAATGCACTGCTGATCATATAATTCTTTCAGATTACCTGGCTTATGATTTTTAGTCTTACCGTCTTCCTTATCATTTGAAATTAATCATTGAGATTTTAACTCCTTGGTTATAAATTTACACCACTTTAGGGTCCATTTTTTATGGGTCCATCAGTCGTACATTCAGTTATCCTGTATTTTGTGCACTAAATCTTTGGTCACTACATTATTGTCCTGGTAATTCCCTTTTCCTCAACAATAATTCCAGTCAGCTTACTACAATTATGGTTGACCTCTTCCTTAAAGTCCAATTGATCCCTATTATGCTTGTTCAAATCGGCTACATGACGTTGGGCTAGGCCTGCCATAGCGTCTTTGATCTTCCTAGCTCTGTGTCTTGTAATTGGTCCAACTGGTACATGGATCGGATCAGTCGTGCTCTGGATCGAATCTGGTGCTGCTGCTAGGGTCACATCATTGGTGATTTGAACGACTTTGCTGAGGAAGAGATCGTCGGTGATAAGAACAAGATTAATATCACAAATAACAAGGGTAGAGAAGGGATCCAAAAGATGTTTCAA
>JBDJHY010221628.1:0-11195 GCA_039654485.1 Withania somnifera | reverse complement strand
AAATTTTCTAGGAAATCCTCTTTCAACTCAGCCCAATTTTCTACAGAATCTAGTAATAAACAATCCAACCATATAATAGCTTCTCTGTATAGTGATAAAGGAAACAACCCCAATCTTATGGAATTCTAATTTACTCCTGATAACTTGTAGGATTTACATATAGAAGTGAAGTTCTTTAAGTGAAGGTTGAGATCTTAACTCATGACTCCTCTAAACAACCCCTTCATAGTCAATAGATGAATCATGGTACTGTAATGTTAAATTTGTTTCTTGGTGCTAAAGGAAGTAAAAGGATAGCTCCTATCACACTGGTACCATCCAGGTCTGCATCATTGTCTTCTTCAAACTCTTTATTGTTCCTCACATTTGGATCATTTATATTCACTTGCTAAGGATGAAGTTGTGCAGTTGGATTGTTGACCCTAGGTGGGTTAGTTGGATTCAAATGAACAGGGTCATGAATTAGCATATCATCTTTTGTATTCATCCTTCTAAATCTTCTATTAATCTCAAGATCAAACGATAATAATGGTACACCCAAACTTCGGGTATTTTACATAAACTACCATTCAACCTGAAATAACACAAAAATAATAAATAAAATTAAAAATTAGAAATAAGACAAAAATGGGAAATATTCACACTTGATGAACCAATGACTGTATTCCCGGCGATGGAGCCCAAAATTTGATACGTCCAAATTATGCCTCTAAAAGAAGTATAAATTTTCATTTTCAAATATATAATCCAACTAAGTTGGGGTCGAATCTTACAGGGAATATGGCTTCAAGTTAAGCCGAATGAGGATATTTAACAAGCACTCAATTATTTCCTAGAAACATAAATGTGAAATGGTTTTTTTTTAGTGTTTCAACAATAAGAGTTTGTAACCAAGTCTTAGAGATTAGTCTATACTTAGTAAGGAATTAAAATAATAAATAAATCCTAGATTGTGTTCACCATGGTATCAAAAAATATTTGGATTATGAACGTTAATGATCTTGCATCTTTCATAAGTGTACAAGTTATTGCCATTGATGTATTCGTCTTAGTGTTTCTCAACCTATCATAGAAAAATCTCTTTTACACCTTTTAAGAATATAAATGAGTGCAATATCTAACACAAATAGCCTCAATATGATAACCCTAGTTACAATAATAATCATTAGACGAGGATTAATGCTTCCACTTTCTTGTCATAATCTCAACATATAGGTTTAACCATATAGTTCATACCTAATTTAACCTAAGTATGTTCTAGTGTTTGCAACTACCAGAAATAAATCAAAATATAAAAGATTATGTATTGATAACCGTGTTAATTGCAAGAATTATTTTATATTCAAAATCCTAGATTTATTTCACTCCATGGATTCCACAACCCTAGAGTTTAGAAGTTGGAGACTCTTGATAATAACCATGAATTAACAAGAATGAATTTCTTCAAAAGATAGTTTCAATTTCCAATAGTTTCAATTTATAATCATTGAATAACCAAATCTCAAAAAGAGCAATTTTTATAGTATAAAAGAAAGTAGATGAAAAACTGAGAAAAACTACATAAGTCTTGTATCTAAAATGAGATCATAAAATCTAACCCAAAAAATAGTTTTTAATAGTAATTTCAAATTTCAGATTCAAAACGGTAGCACAAGGTTTGCTGGCTAGTGATGACTTGACCAATGACTTATCGAGCTTGTTATGAGCTCGTTAAGTTGGTAGTCATAGATATTCACTAACTTTTTTTCTTTATGACTGGACTAAATGACCAGTAGTCGTCAGATCGATGACTCACCAAAGTAGGTCATCGACAGTCAATAGATGAGGCAAAAGTAAAATCTCATGACAGGAGTAGGATGAAAAATCGTAGAAGGCATGATGATTCATCAGGATCATCTTGGTCTATAACCTTTTCTTTGGTGACATATTCTCCTAATGGGAAGGGCATGATGAGTTGTCATGGAGATGAAGGCTTAAAACAACTATTTATCTTTATTTTAATGCCACTTTTCTCTAATATTTAGTATTTTCTTCCCTCACCTGTGCAACATCAAAAACCACATTAAACCAACAAAAAGTTGCTCAAGAAAATTCATATATTAAAAGTTCTAAGTGAAATATATGACCTTTATTATGTTCATATCAGCTAATATGAGAGTTAATTGGGTTTCATTAAGATATGTATCCAATTAATTTGATAGTCTTAATTGAGCCTAAGTCTGTCATAACTGCTCTCCTTAATGAATAATTGGGCAGACTATTTATGAGTAAACTTCGTTTTGATTCTAGTATGCCTTATATGGAATTGTATTAAGTAAATAAAAGTTTGAAGTTGACAAGATTTAATGTGTTGGCTGGTTAATGACACAGGCTTAGATGGTTTAAAAATGGACGAAAACCTTGATTTTTTGTTCCAGTCCTCTCCATCTCTCAAGGTGACCTTTGTAACTTCTAATTTCCTGTTAAAGAGCGACCTTTTGGTTTGTCTGTATTCCATTTAGGAGTATCTTTTTCTAAGTTGAGTTCCTTAGGAGTTTAAGCATGTCATCTAATGGTTTAGGTTAATAAAAAGGGGAAGAAAGTAACTTCCAGTGACTATTTCTACTTGAACCATTTTGTTTGAATGTTATCATTTTCTATAGGAAACTATGGATTGGTTATTATGATTTTGGAAATAATATGAATATTTGGGTTCTAGATATATGAATTAGTCATATCCAAGTCTTTGAGTTAATTATTTATTGTATTGTTTAAGATAGACAAAGGATGAGAGTGGGTTTGTAATGACCCTAAAGGTCCTTTTCCCATTTTCTGAGTACTTTAACTATTTTCACCTTTCCATAGTCCCATTATATCAAACTAAGTGAGTTTCCATGCTTGGTTCAGGTGGGGGATAAGGTTTGATGCAAAAGTGTGAGTATTTTTAGTTTTGGAGCCTCTAAGTTCAAAATGAGGAACTATAGGGGTCCTCTAAAATTCTGGACCTCAAATCAGAATTGCTTTAGTTTTGTTAGCTTTGGAATGTTAGGTTTGGTCTAGTTACATCTTTTTCTTCTATTTTAGACTTACAGTGGTGAGATTGAGTCCTTAGATAGGATAAAGTTGAGTTTTAAGGCTTTTGGTTTCATTTGTTCAACATTCGATCTTAGATTGCCCGGATTGAAAGTCTGCTGGTCCATTGGATTTGGCAGGTGTAATTTTTCCTAGAATTAGGCCTTTTATATTTTTCATAAACCCTAGGGGATTTTGGTTATTTTGGCCAATTATGTTAAAAATGGGCCCTTAAAAACTATCAGGTCAAGAAGACCTTGTACGGGTAGTTTGATGGTTCCATTGAACCCATAACATTGAAAATAGTATGGTTGCATATATGGTTTGTTTTCATGGGATTCCAAATGATTCTCGATGGTCCGTTTGTAGTCTCTTTGAATTATTGTTTTTAGTGTTTTTGTGTTGCTATCATGGCTTTCTCCATATTTACAGAGGGCTACCGCATTCATGGAGGCATTTACCCCAATGCACCACGTTCGTGGTTATCCCTTTCGTTCACAAAGAATAGTTGGGTAGTGCACCTAAGAATTTTAATAAAGTGGACGGCCCATATTTTTGTTCACATTTTCATGAAAACTCAACCTAATACCCTTATTTTGTCTAATATTGAGGGGAGAAATTGAAAATAATATTTGGGTAAGTTCCCTAATCTGTTTTCATCCATTTTACTTCCTTTTAACATGATTTTTCATAGAAATTCCATAGTCTTACACCCCAAAATACAGAGAAAAATGTGGAATTCGAAAATGATTAAAACTTGGGGGTTTTCTATGAAATGGAGTGTTCTTTTTATGAAACTTAGCATTTTATATCTGATTGTGATGGTACCACTATTTT
Source organism: Withania somnifera (assembly GCA_039654485.1). NCBI lineage: Eukaryota > Viridiplantae > Streptophyta > Magnoliopsida > Solanales > Solanaceae > Withania > Withania somnifera. Next base: position 7,307 of record JBDJHY010221628.1, on the reverse strand, counting down.
ACGATCAAGTTTTGATTTTGACCTCGTGGTCCCAGGGCTGCTTTTTGATAAGCCTTAATTATTTAAAATTTGGTGTTGATTAGTGAATTTCTTATTTGGGCCACTAGAGTTTGCACTGTTGGAGGCTAATTGAAAGGGGAAAGTACTTGAGTAGATCAATTTTTCATAATGAAGGCAAGTTGAGGTTTACATGGCTTTCTATACATTGTTAACAATTGATATCTATTTGTCTTCTGACTTGGGGTGATATGGTTGCTTGGGGAATTAGTATTATGTATCATGTTGGGTTTAAAATGAACAAATGGGATTAATAAACATACTTGATGAATTTGTTAAATCATGACTTTCCTTGAGTTGTATTGTAATTATTTTTGTTTGAAACATGCTGTTGGAAATTATGAATTGAACAAGAATTTAGACCTAATCATATACTTGTTAATCAAAATGTCTAGGATAAACAAATAGCAACCTAGATATAGAAAATATTGATGCTCGAGAGGCTAAATTGGAATAAAAAGGTTATTTTTTATTGAAATTGTCCAAGTGGGGTTTATGTTATTCAATTGAAATATCAACTTATGATTTCTATGGCTGACATGTGATGATTACTCATCGATGAAATATGATTATGAACCTTGAATTATGTTTTGATGAGATCATAATACTTGTCAATATTGATTGTTGGTTTTCCATGGTGTCTTGACTGATATTATGGTAACGACACAGACGAGGCTCTAACTGAGTGTCTATATTATAATGATAGTATTATATGGTGAATATAGCATAGACGAGGCTCTGGTCGGGTGCTTATGTTATTGAAATGACACAGCCGAGGTCCTGACTAGGTATCTATATGAATGAAAGGTATAGATGAGAACCTAGCTAGATACCTAATGATTGGTGTTGGATACTAATCGATGAATTAAGAAATACCATCGATGATGAATTGTTTTTGGGCTTGAGATCCCTATTGATGACTTTGGTTATTTTTGGAATTGATTTTTGTGATACCTTATCTATTATATGATTTGTAGAGTTAGAGATTTGCTGATATTTGTTGTATATGTATAAAAATTTTCTCGGCTACTGAGTATATTTATTACATGTTCTAGTATTGTTAGAGGACCAGATGGAAGATTATGGGCTTTTATTTCTCTTTATTGTTAGTTAGCCGAGGACGTTCCCGAGTATTGTTATTTTAGTATTCACTCCTTTCTAGTCAAGGGATATTTGAGATGTTCGAGGTAGCTGATTGTTTCTTCATCAGTGACACAAATTCTTTATCTTTGTATTTGAGTCTTTACTTTTTAAAGAATTGTTGAGACCATTATTTTTCCTTTCATAGACTCTTATATTTATTGTCTTGTGACCATGGAAACTAGTTCATAGGTTATGTAGGTTGAGTAATACCCTTATTTTTAATTTTTTTTCTTAATTACTGTTATTACTTTCCACTCTTAAATTTTTTAGACTATGAATTAGGTTGACTTACCAAGTTAGGAAGGTAGGTTCCATCACATCTAATTTTTAGGGGGTGACAAGTTGGTATCAGAGACCTAGGTTCGTAGTTCCTATTGTCATAATCCAAGTGTAGTTGAATCTTGCAGCTCTTTGCAGAGACATTTGTACTTATCCTCAAGAGGCTACAAAACTCTAGGAAACATCTCTTCTTTATTTCACCCTATCTAGCATTGTTGATTCGCGTATATTGATTCCTTACATGTTTTATTGGATAGATGGTGAGGACCATATTTGTTATTAATAGGGATGATTAGGATGTGCTTGAGCTAGTTACTCGGGGTAGGGGGTGAGCTAGGGGCCGAGGTGGAGCCCGAGGGAGAGATAGAGGGGAAACTCCAACTAGGGATTGATCTACAATGGATTCACCTGAGCCAAATATGGATAAGGTTGAGGAGTAGGTACCTATGTTACTGGATACCTAGTTGAGAGCATTTGGGGTTCTAGAGAGCATAGGACAGGCAATATGCTGCAGAGTTCTCAAACCAAGAAAGGGGCGGAGACCCTAAAATAGAGAGCCATTTTAGTGATTTATTAGAGACTGGGATAGCTACCAGTAGTTCCAGTGTAGGTGAGACAACTACCCAAGATTTAGGTTCTAGTGGGCTAGATGCCCATAGTCGAGGGTCAGGTAGGGCAACCACCTATAACATATCATTTTCATGAGATTCAAATACCAGGAATGGGATTTGTAGGTATTGTCATTGATGAGATGTTAGATGAGAAACATCAACGGTACGAGAGGTTTAGGAAGATAGACCCACCTCAGTTTTAGGATGGGCAGAGAGAGTTCCCACTTAAGTTTCTTACTACTTTCCATGAGTTGTTACATAATATTGGGTTAGTGCAGACACATGGGGTGTATTACACGGTGTTACATCTTTGAGGGACAATCCGATAATGGTGATAATCTTATGTTGGCTCTAGACCAGCCGGTTCACCTCTAGTGACCTGGGAGGTGTTTGATTGGGCATTTATGGATTGGTATGTGTCCTTTATTATGAGGGATGTATTGCACAAATAATTTGAATAGATGAGACAGAACATCATGATAGTTGATAAGTATGTATCTCATTTCTATGAGCTATACAAACATGCTTTGGCTATCTTACTGTATGTGCAGGAGAAGATAGCTAGATTTATGACGGGGTTGAGCACTTATCTTCCAACTTTGGTATTCACAGCTTTACAACTTCCAGGGGTTACTTTTCACAGTGTGATTGAGGTAATGATAGGGTTTGAAAAGTTGTGTATAGGTTAGGCTAGTGATAGCAGGTGCAAGAGGGATCATTCTTATGGTTAATTTTCTAATGCCACATATGGAGGCAGGGGTTACCTTTAGCACACTAGTCACTTTCATCAACGGGTACCACTCCAGGCATCTATGTAGGCCTCGCTGCCTACTCAGTTAGTTTAGAGTGCATCTAGTCTAACACTGATTAGTTCTTAGTCTTATCAGAGGGGTTTAGGCCAAGGTGGCCATTCAGGGATTTAGAGTTCATCGTACTAGTTTAGAATTCTGTGTGCTTCTTTTACTTGTGGTGAGATTTGTCATTGGTAGAGTTTCTATCCCCAATGCATGCATATTGAGTTTCAGCAGGCTTCTCAAGCCTTGCATGCTCTGGCTAGAAAACCGACTCCTCCAGGTAGAAGTAGAAAAGGTAGACAGATATGAAGAGGTACAAAAAGTGGAAGGGGTGTACTTGATACATGAAAAGGTCAGGTTCATTCTCTAATTAATCATAGAGGTAGGCACATGCAGTATTATGATTTTCTTGGGACACTTGAGCTGAGTCTTCCGATACTGTGAGTACAAGTATCGTCCCAGATTGCTTTAGGCATGCATAAGTGTTTTTTGATCTGGGGACTACTCATTCCTATATGTTTGCATATTTTGCTGCTAGTTTCATATGTTATCTAATGTATTTCCTAGACCTCTTCAATGTATACTCATGTAGATGAGTCCTTAATAGTGGATCGGGTGTTTTGATCTTGCCCAGGGTATGAGACTTGGGTAGACATGATCTTGCTTGACATGGTAGATTTTGATGTCATTATGGGTGTGGATTAGATTTCTCCTTATCACAAAGTATTTTATTTAAATGCCAAGACTATTACATTATGCAAGTCTAGTAATCCTAAGTTTGAGTAAAAAGGTACGTGTAGGTTGTTTCCTCGTAGAGTTATCTCTTTCTTCCGTCTTAAAGGTTGATTGGGAAGGGGTTTATGTCTTATTTGGCCTTTGTGAGAGATGTTAGGGTTTATTCCCCTTCCATAGAGTCAGTTCTTGTTGTTAGAGAGTTTTTTTATGTATTTTTGACGGACCTTTCGGGTGTCCCTCTTGATAGAGATATGATTTGGTACTTATTTGGAGACAGGCACAAAGAGCATTTTTATTCCTCTTCACATTATAGCTCCTACTGAGTTGAAGGAGTTGAAGGAGCAGTTTTAGGACTTGATTAGCAAACGTTTCATCCGTCCTTGAGTATCTCCTTGGGGGTGCCCCAGTCTTTTTTATGAAGAAGAATGATGGTTCTATGCGTATGTGTATTGACTATAGACAGTTGAATAAAGTGACCGTGAAGAACAAGTATCCCTTGCCTCGCATTGATGATTTGTTTGACCATCTCTATGGAGCCTCTATCTTCTCTAAGATTGATCTGAGGTCTGGGTACCATCATTTGGTTTAGGAATTTAGACACTCCAAAGATGGATATTCGGACTAGATATGGCCATTATGAGTTTCTATTGGTGTCTTTTGGACTAACTAATGCTCCATACGCATTCATGGAGTTGATGAACAACATATTTCAGCCATATTTGGATATTTTGTGATTGGGTTCGTTGATATATCTTGGATTATTCTAAGACAAGGCCATTATGTTTAGCAATTGAGGATTGTACTTCAAAGGTTGCGGGAAGAGAAGTTGTTTGCTAAATTCTCAAAGTGTGGATTTTGGTTGCGTTTAGTGGCATTCATAGGGAACATAGTGTCCATGGGGGATATTATGGTTGATCTTGCCAAGATTGCAGCAATACATGATTGGGTGAGACCTACCTAACCGACTAAGATTCAGGGATTTTTTTTCTTGGCTGGGTACTCTAGGAGGTTTGCATAGGGATTTTCTTCAATTACTGCTCTATTCACTAGACTGACTCAGAACAATATGCCATTTCTGTGTTCTGATGATTGAGAGGAGATCTTTCAAAAGCTCAAGTCCTTGTTGACTTCTGCTCCTATTCTTACTTTTCCCGTGAAGGGAAATGGCTTCACCATATACAATGACACTTCTAGGGTTGGTTTGGGTGGAGTGTTGATGTATGAGGGTAAGGTAGTGGCCTATGCTTTAAGAAAGTTGAAGGTATATGAGAAGAACTACCCTACCCATGATTTAGAGTTGGATGCATTGATGTTTGTATTGAAGTTGCAGAGACATTACCTATAAGTATTTTATTGTGAGGTGTTCACCGATCATAGGGGTCTTCAATATATTTTAAGTCCGAATGATCATAACTTGATGCAGTGGCGTTTGTTGGAGTTGCTTAAGTATTTTTACATCACTATTTTTTATCACCCGGGCATGGAAAATGGGATAGAAGATGCCCTTAGTAGAAATCCTCGAGCATGGGTAGTTTGGCTTGTATTTGGGCTGATGAGCGACCTTTGGCTAGAGATGTTCGGAGTCTAGCCAACAACTTGGTTAAGTTGCAGATTTTGGATGATGGTGGTGTGCTTTCATGTTTAGAGGCCTACTCTGTTTAATGATGCTAAGTTTAAGATCATTCATGATATGGTGCGATCATTCATCGATGGGTTGGTGAAATCGATCTTAGATGAGGTCCAAAGTTCTAGTTACTCCATTCACCAAAGGGCGATGAAGATGTATCACGACTTGAGTCATCATTATTGATTGTATGGTATTAGGAAGGATATCACATACTTTGTTACAAGGTGCTTAAATTATTAGCAAGTGAAGTTTGAGCAGCAAATGCTAGGAGGTGTGTCACAGAGGATGCCTACTCCCCAATGGAAGTGGGAGCGTATATCCATGGATTTCATTCTTGGGTTGCCTACTACTTCGACTGATTATGATTCCATTTGAGTAGTTGCTGATTGTTTGACCAAGGCTGGTCACTCTATTACAGTAAAAGTAAGATTTATTTCTTAGGGGTTGGAAGAGATTTACACTAGTCAGATAGCAAGGCTGTATCCTACCCTATCTAAACAAGGCACACAATTTGCTTCACCCTTTTGGAGTACTATGTAGTGTGACATAGGTACTCATCTTGATATGAGCACCACCTTCCATCCTCGGAAAGATAGCCAGTATGAGTATACTATTTAGGTTCTTGAGAATATGTTGAGAACTTGTGTTATTGACTTTGGTGGTCGTTGGGAATGTTTTTATTGCTCACAGAGTTTGCCTATAACAATAGTTACCGTTCAAGCACTCAGGTGGCGCCTTTTGAGGCATTATATAGTAGGAGGTGACATCTTTGATTAGTTGTTTCGAGACTTCTTATAAGAGGCCGTAGAGTATGAATCTGTTGTGAGACTCCAGGGATAGAGTTAAATTGATTTATACCCGATTACTTTCTACACAAAGTAGGCAGAAGAGCTATACCGACAAGAGAGCTAGCCCATTAGAGTTCTTGAAGGGTGGTAGAGTATGGTTAAATGTGTTACCCATGAAGGGTGTGATAAGATTTGGGAAGAAAGGAAAGTCGTTCCTCATTTCATTAGTCTCTTTGAGATTCTAGAGCGGAAGGCAGACGTGGCTTATAAGTTAACTTTGCCACCTTGTTTGTCCGCAGTGCATCCAGTCTTTCTTGTTTATATGCTTCGGAGGTACATGCCAGATGATTCTCATGTGCTTTAGTGGGATACTTTCAGTTTTATTCTTTAAGGAAGAACCAGTTGCTATACTTAATAGAAATGTCTGAAGGCTTGGGACCAAAAAGATACATGTTGTGAAGATGCAGTGGAGACAACGACTGATTGAGGAGGCTACTTGGGAGACCGAGTTTGATATACAAATCCAATATCCTCAGTTGTTTGACTATTCAGGTACTTCTTCTTTGTTATGTTTGAGGACGAACATGGTTTTTAGTGGTGGATGTTACAATGACCCTAAAGGTCATTTTTTCCATTTTTCCATTTTTCCATTTTTTAACTGTTTTGCTCCTCCCTCAATCCTTTTATATTAAACTAAGTGTAATCCCATGGTTGGTTCGGGTGCGAATGATATTTGATATAGAAGTTTGAGAAAATTGAGGTTTTGGAGCCTTAAGTTCAAAAATAAGGAACTCTAGGATTCATCTAGAGTTTGAGGCCTCGTATTAGAATTCCATTAGCTCCAAAATGTTTATTTTGGTCTAGATACACCTTTTTTCCTATTTTATACCTTCCATGGTAAATTTAACATTTAGACGGGTTAAAATTGAGTTTATCAGTGAAATGGTTGACATAGATCAACATTTGGTCTTAGAGTGCTCAGATTAAAAATTTGATGATTCCACTGTATTTGGGAGGTGGAATTTATCCTAGAATGAGGTCTTTTATATTTTCTGTGAGCCTCGAGGGTGTTTTGGTTATTTTAGTTAAAGTGGACCTTTAATGAGTATCAGTTCAACGAAACCTTGTACGTATGATTTGATAGTTCTGTTGAGCTCGAAACTTCGAAAATACTATGTTTCCATATGTGGTTTGTTGTCATGGGATTCCGAACGGATCCTGAGGGTCCATTTAGGTTAAACTTATTGCCGTGAATTGTTGTTTTGGCTGTTGT
>JBDJHY010221618.1:0-11195 GCA_039654485.1 Withania somnifera | reverse complement strand
GATAACAGATGAAATAACCGTCTCAATAATGAAAATGGCTTGGTGAAGTCCCTCTCCTTAGCAAAGACTTGTCTTTCATCCAACATAAATTGTAGCATATATAAGAGTTCCATTACTTAACAAGAGCTTTTGTTTAGCTCATTTTTCTTAAACGGTTAGCTATATCAGTTCGAGCTCGATTTTATCAAGCCAACTAAATTTTACAGGATTAAATCGCTCTTTTAATCGGTTTATACCTTCACAAATGTCTTATTAGCCTGATAACACATGTTAGTTAGTCATTTTTATGCTAATTTTATGGACACTATTAGTGTAATCATTCCATCCATAACAAGTAATTAGAGATAATATTATTAGACAATCATAAATAAACACATATAAAAGCAACAATATTAGTTGCACATTATGAACTTAGGTTTTGACCTTCATAGATAGTGCCCCAAATATATGATTCACCACATTATAAAGTCAAAAGCCTATACCATTAATTAGCTAGGCAAAAAATGTTTTCCTTTCCTTTGGCTTTAATACATAAAATTGAATTGGATCATATAGTAAAAATATTGTTAATTTAATTATACTTTAATTAGTTTGAACGATCGATATGACATTGAATCTCGATATTCAAATCGACCAGAAGTCCAATAATATATAATTTACTTATTATTTATTTTTTAAATTTTTTTAATATTTTAATTCCAAACGATAAATTCTGGCTAGTTGAGTCGATAGAGGATAACACTCCAATTTTTAGAATAGGGATATAGGATAAAGTTAATAGCCTGCTGACTTGTTAGCCACAAACTAAATTATTCACTTTTTTTAATTTAAAATATTCTTATTAATTATTTCACCTTTGTGGGGGATTGTGTGGACCTATAAGGGTAGGTTGACCAAAATAAATTAATACCAAAATTAACACTTTTTCAATTTGTTGAATCAAGAGAATAACATTTATTTATTAAACATAGTGGAGTTAACTTTGTGGAGTCTACAAAGAAGACAATGTAGTAATCCCAAAGGTCACAATTGATTTATGGGGACGTTAAAGATGTAATTAAGTAAATAAAAAAATTTATTAATTTTAAATTTTTATGTGAAATAAAAATATAAATTAAAATAATATTATAATCTGTCGAATCTTGCCATCATTGATTTCGAAAAAAAAATTAGAAAAAAAAAAGAATTTTAATTGGTTGGGGTCATAAGAAAGAATCTACATAAGCACGTCAAGAAGTCGTGTTGAAAACATAATTAAGTTAATAAAAATATACTCGCATATAATGTCATGTGCGATAAAAATGCATCATCAAGCTTTAAAGATAAGTTTTATAAAGTAGTGATCACATAAGTATGTTATATATCAAAGTGTTAGTTGGTCAAAATCTGGCAAATTCATAAGACAAGAGTAATGAAAATGAGAATATGTTGCGATGAATGTGTTGGTGTACTAGAGAGATAGGATTAGGAACGAAGTTGTTCGATACAAGGTGGGAATTACCTGTATAATGGACAAGATAAGGAAGGCTGGACTATGATGATTCGGACATTGTGAAAACAAAAATGCATCAATGAGAACAAGTGAGTGGTTGACTAATATTAAGCGGGTATTAGGAAAGGTATCAGTAGGCCAAAGAAATTTGAGAATTAGGGTGGAAGAGTAGTACGTATCGAAGTGTTTGTCTAGTTCCTTTCTCGCGTATTATTATTATTATTACTCTTATACTATCGTAATTTCTTCAATTTTAGTATTGTATGTTATCTTCTTTCTTAAATTAATATGCTTATGAAATTAAAGATTCTTTCGAATTGAAAATATTATATATTAGGAAAAGGGAGGTTTCTTTATGGAAAAAAAAAAGGGTTTTATGTGAGTTTCCACTAAGGAAACCTTGTATTGGATTTATGTTGAGCTTTTATGTTTTATGTTATTTGGATTTATGTTTTTTTAGTTATATGCATATAAATTATAAAAAGATTTAATTTTATAATGGGTGGGTGAGGATATGTTATCATTTTATTTTATCTAATAAAAACAAAATAAACTCAAGGATTCCAAATAAATAAATAATAATTGGTTGAAGAAAATTAGAGGAGCGAAGACTTATTTGACCTTTCAGACTCATGTAGTTGCACTGTCAAGTTATAGCCAACACTATTTGACATGCTATATATTATATTATTGCTATTTAATTATATAGATTAATATTCGATATTTGTAAAGTAGATTTATTCACGATTATCTTTTAAATGACATAATCATATAAATTACATTCAGAGATATGACCTAATAGTTAATAAAGTGAATTGAGCATTAATCTCAGATTTGAAGTCTAGCGAGTGAAAGCAACACTAGGTGACTTGGGGATTGAGCGAGTTTCAACACCTTTTTACCAATTTAGAAATTACATAATTGTGGTATCCAATCAAGTGGGTCAACACGAATTTCTCCTCGTTTGTGCAAGACTTAGCAGATAATCCATGAAATTAAATGAACTCGATGCGCATAAACAAACTCGAATACTATAGTTATTTTTATTTTTTAAAAAACAAGGATGAAGAAGAGAATAATGATGTGAATAATTCTTATAATGTTGATGCATAAATCTAATTTTTTTATGTAAATGTCCTTTGGCAATATAATCACAAATCTAGAGATGCATTGGTTCATAATATGATTAATGACTTGTGACTTCAATTCACCTAATATAAAGCAAAAACAAAAAAAGTTGCATGAATATTCACATGCTTCTTTTTGTCTTTTTTTACTCCCTTTTTTTTTTGGGAATATTCAAAATTATTTTCATGAAAAATATTTTTTTAAGAAATAAGTAAGTTTTTTATTTATATTGTGCTCAATATCTAAATAAAAAATATTTGCATATAATTTAGATTTATATTGTAGAAGGTGAAAGTCATGCTTCGATTAGAGGTACGAGGTGGTGATGGTGCGGGACTATGAGGATGAAGATGAGGTGTGTTGGAGGTGTAAGAGGACACAGTCAGTACGGAATGTCCTTGTGTAACATATTTTTTCGTATTTTTATTAGAAAAGTCATTTTCTTTGTTGATAAGGAATTTATTTTTCTAAAAAAAATATTTCTAAATTTTTAACTAACTAAACATGAAAATATTTCATATCGAACACACCCTAATAAATGGAAGTAATTAAAAATAAACTAAAGTTGAGTTGGTTTTTAACTTTATAAGTTGATTACCTAATGAAGTGGTATTCTTCACGCCGCACCTCTCTTTAGTTAATTAAATATAATTAAATTTAGTATCATAATGGCCTATATAAACCCAAACATTGTTTATATCCCATGCAACTAATTACCTTATATTAGCTCTTAACAAAAGGTTAATTTTCTCCTAATTCCATCTCTAAGAACCAACCAATGGCTAGTTCAATTAGGTTTTGGTTATGCTTCATTCTTATCTTGTTTTCATGTCCAAAATCTGAAAGTCGTCTATTCGAGCCATTTCGATATACGAGAAAGGAGACAATGAGGATGGAAGCTGCTCGAAAAATTATAAGGGAGAGATTGAGACATGCAATCAAGTATGATGTGAAACGGTTAAGTCCTCGAGGACCTAACCCTCAACATCACTAGGGTGGATTTATAAATTATATCGCAAAGAAGGCAGGGATGAATGTAAGATTGATAAATGTATTAATCAAGTGCGATGTGATCTGGTTAAATCCCGGAGGACCTAACCCTAAACATCACTAGGGTCTTTTGTTATCTTTAGCAGAAAGGGAGACAGAGACGAATGTAAGATTATTGAGTATCTAGCTCTTTTGTAATTTGAATTTTTGAATTATCAAGTTGTTGTTATAGTGACATATATATAGTTCTTGATGTGATTGAGATGTAAGTCATTTGTTTCATATTATATAATCCTTAAAAGTAACAAAGTAGAAGTCTTTTTCCTTTCTTTAACATTAATGTTGAGTGTTAGACACATCGTAACCTATAATTACCATCCTTAATCACAATCGAAACTATCACAATATTTTCAGGCAATTAGCCATCACCGTAGGCCATAAATAGTCGTTTCCAATCATCGTCAGTCATCACGATATATATAACCAATTACCGTAAACAATCTCTATCACTATTAAATATGATCATTACTGCAATTGTTAGTCGTCGCCACATCATCCATTATTGCCATTAATTACCACCATTGATCATTATTATTGTTAATCGGCATTAAAAATAGCTATTATCTGAAATCACCACTATCAACTACTACTGCAGTTTATCACCACAATGACTACCAATTACCACTATATTACCCAATATTTACAATTGTCGCTATCAACAATCATTAAATTACCACAATAATAATCAGTTGCCACCACACATCGTACAATATCAATCATCACTAACCATTATTATCATCCATCATAATTATCAGCCATCTACTAATGTATTAAGAATTAATAACATCATCCACCACATTATTGTTTAGTCAAAGTTACTATGTGACTGTGACTCGATTTTGATTTTTAAGTATTGGAATAAGAAAAAATTTATTGAGTATTGCCTTCAGAACATAGTGGGGCTTGTAAAATTTGAATTCAAATTTAATTAAATTTTAATATGTATAAATATCAAATATCATGTAAAAAAAACATGTGGCTTTGACCAAAATATTTATATTATAATACCAAATCTTTTGGTTGGTTGCATCATTTTCTCTTTTAGAAAACAACATTTGTTTTATTTAATATAGTGGAAGGAGGGTTTTGGAGCAATAATAAAATTATCTCTGCGTAACTTATATATAAATCATAGATTCGAATCGTACAATACATAAATTGCATATTCCACAACACTTTTAAGGTTATGGCTTCTTTTTTTTTGAAATCTTACATAAATGTAAATATGCTCGATGCATTGTTTAATCTAGTAGCAATTGTCTTAACTTGTCCCCTCTAGAATATAACATCCTCCTAACAACAATGTATAAGTCAACATAAGTCAACAAATTTTGAAAACAATTGAGTAAAATGCTAAAACACAATATCACTTTGATTAAACTAAATACAACTATTTTTTAACCAACCCTTGTGCATTCTATATTTTCTTATACGTACTCAATATAATGAAAAATATCATTATTTATAGGTGAATAATTCTTGTGCTGAATAAAAAGAAAGTGGTATAATAATATGGTAAATAAATAGAGAAATTATGTCTTAAAAGTTGCATAAATTATAATATGTAATAAAATAAAATAATGAGAGAAATAAATCCTGAATCCGATACTGTATAATGCCACCCACCTTCTTGGAGAAATGTGGGAGATGACGATGATGGATACTGATCAAGAAATTATAAAGGAAAGATTAAGACATGCAATAATCAAGTACGATGTGAAACGATTAAGTCCAGGGGACCTGACCCTAAAAATCATTAGAACAATTTTTTTGTGACATTTTATTTTTTAAGTATATGAAGAAAAAAAAAAGAGGGGGGGGGGGAGGGGGACATTTGTATAGTTGAAACTTTTCTAATATTATTTTTTCCCTTATAAATGTCATATATATTACACACTTTTGATATGTCGAAAGTCTCTTTATTCTCTCGAATTTAGTGTTTGTTAAATATACATCGCCATATAAAATGAAACAGTCAAATCATTCCATTAGAAAATTAAAGAACTGAGTAGAATTGCACTAGGGACAAGGTTGTGAGAATGATGATGTCTGTCATGAGACGTAGGATAAACAGTTAGATATTTTTATTAGAATAGACAGTTAGGAGGAGAGGACTGCGTTTTTAATCAATCTTCTTTAGCTTAATGCTACTATTAATACAAATCGTAAAGAGTCTTGATCTCAAATTTAAATTAGGACGACGTCATTTCATTATGATATTAAAGAGCTTATCCAAATTGTCAAGTGTCAACTTATACATGCATTAAAAATTAAGATAATCATATCCACCACATTATATGCATAGACAAAAAGTAAATTCTATTGAAAGTGTCGTCTTCAAAAATAAATTATATATAACATAAATATTAATTTAATTGGATTTTAATAGGTATAAATATTGAATATTAGATAGAAAAATAAAATTATTTTGTATGATTTATATATAAGTCATGGATTTAAATTGCATAATAAGCTGTATGACCTTTTTTTAAATCTTACGTGAAAGTGACATACTTAATAAATCGAATTTGTCCTTTTTTTTTTATTTAATATATAATAGTGGAATCTTGTGGATTTCAGAAGGGATAGGGCAATCTAAGGTCGCATCTCATATTTTTTATATTAAATGAATGGAAAGCTTTTATAGCCAAATAAATGCTAAGGAAATGTTTATTATCATAATTTTTTAAGGAAAAAACAAGAAATTTTACATAAATATTACTATATATTTAAGATAAAAAATTCAAAATCTTTATTTGTTTTTCTAAATTTTGTGATGAATCAAAATTTATTTTGTTTTTGTTCTAATAGTAGTATCGTGTTATTTTTGTAGTGTCTTATCTTATTCATGGAGTTGTATTGATGTTGGTTGTTTAGGGTAGATTGTTTTGTTATTCTGCGGTTACATTATTTTTGTTATGCGCTGTCATTCGGTTACTAGATATTGTTTAGTTGTATTAGACTGTGGTTTTGTCGTGAGTCAGCAGTCTATCGACAACAACTTCTCTACCTCATCTCTGAGGTAGTAGTACAAACCACGTTCACTTTACTCTCTCCAAACCCTACTTTATGAAAATTTACTTGCTATATTGTTATCATTATGCATTTTATAATTATTAAATTAATTAATTATGGTGATGAGTCATATAAAGGTGGAGGAGACTTTTAGCATCTTTAAAAGGAAGAGGCACCACGAAAATGAAAGCAATATAATAAATAATAATGGGCAAAAAAGGTGGGTTTCTTTATGAAAAAAAAAAGGTGTACGCGAATTATTTCCAATAATAAAACTTAATATTAATAATTAGAGTAGTATATTGTGTAGTCGCAATATATTATAGATAAATACTATTTTAGATAAATATGAATATATGTTAAGTCATTTAAATGAATGGTTAGGCATGCGACACATTGTATGATTGCGATATATTGTAGATAAGTAACCCTCTAAAAATATATAAATATGTGTTATATCGCTAGATGTATGGTTAGACACGCGAATGTTCCAGATTCATATGTATATATGTTAAGCCATTTAAATACATAATTAGACACGTGATACATTTTATAGTCGTGATACATTTTGCACAATAAACCTTTCAAATACATATGGATATATGTTAAGATGTTAGGATAATGATTTTAGATATGCGATAATTTTATAGTCACGATACATTACAAGATTATAACATATATTGTGTGTATCTTACAATATGTATTGCGTATATCTTACAATATATATCGCGTAAAATTAATAATATATTATATAATTAATTTAAAATAATGGAAGAATAAATAAATATAGAATATTTGAGAGTTTAAATAATTTTTTCATTTATTTATGGAGTTGACTAATGAGTTGAATTGAAATAGTCCATCAAACTATTGGGTCAAAAGTCAAAACTTGAGGGAATTATCAAATTATTGATAAATATGTATTTTAGGATTAAATTTATATTTTATTTAGTTGAAGATGTAAATTTCTATACTTAATCGGAAAAAAATATAAATTTAATTAGCTTAAATTTGGGATATTCCATCCTATTAAACTTGGTGTTATTGCATTGTCGCCTATTTTATATCACGAGATAAATTAGTTTAAGAATTATACTTTCATGATTTTAATTTGGAGAGCACTTAAAAATCGTTTGTTAGAGTGTATTAAAAAGGTAATGCATCCATCAACTTTGTCTATTAGTTGTACTTTGTTTGGTTCACTTTTTAAACCTATATATCGAATTTTGCCTTCAAATAAATCTTTTCATTCCGAAATCGAGAAAGATCACTTTGAAAAATAAGTCAAAGTACTAATAAAAACATTCATTACAAACTCTTGTGCTCACTTGTCCCAAGTATAGAATATTTTCCCTGAGCCTATCTGTGTTGAATACGTTTTTTTCGTTTAAGATAGAGATTCTCTCTAAGATTGATAGAATATACATTTTCTTTCTCTGATTAAAGATTATCCAAAGAGACTAAGAGACGTATTAGTACACCCTTCAAAACAACATAACAACATTCCTTTCAAAACAAAACAAAGAAGAATCTATTCAAGGGGGAACAAAAAGAGAAAAAAAAAAGTGCAAAAGGTCCCGTCCCATTTGATCTCGTTTATGAATTTTCTCTCCCTATCCTATGCTGAGACGAGTGTGGCCATACCCAGAGGACTAACGCATTAGTAAAACGACTTTTTAGTCAGATCCTTCCTGCACTTTGAATATGAAAAATTTAATCATAGTAAAAATATAAAAATAAATATATCAAACGTCCTCTGACGCACCTTAAATGCATGTGGTATAACATTTTTTTTCTAATAAGAAAGAGTTTGTTGGTGTGGGCAATAAATTTATCTTTAATTAATTTTTTTTAAAAATAAAGTTAATCTAGTCAAAACCTTTTTATAATAGTCTCATTTGTTACGGGACTGCCTTTTTTAATGCCTAAATGTTATATGTCTATAATAAAATTTGATATTTAAATCCTATTTGACTATTATAAACCAAAAAAGTACATAAGACCTAGCTTTTTATTTTTTAATATTATAAAAATGAATAAAATTAAAATTTTTATTCTCAAATTCGAGTAGAAACCAATTCAATCCGCTCCAGTATGAATGACTGACTCAATTATGTTTAAAAATGATAAGATTAAGGAACTATCAAGCAAGTTATAGAAAAGTCATAAACACATAGTCTACGAATCAAACGAACTCGGAACATAGTTTATGAGATATTATAATATAAAATTATAAATTAGGATTAAATATAATTATATTTCTTCATTTCATATTTAAAATTGCTACGATATACTTTAATTTGATGAGGGTCTAATTATCCTCTTAAAATTATTTATTTCATATTTTTGTGCATCTTTTGTGATGATATGACACCACACGTATTCCGACATGCCTTAAATTTGTGTATTCATGCATGGTGTCACGTCAGCAAAAAAAAAAGCATAATAATACAGAAAAAATAACTTCAGTCTATGTGCTACACATAAAATCTGAAGACTGAAGTCACTTTTTATCTTACGTGAGTAATAAGACTTCTATAAAGTTAAAATCTATCGTAAGAATTTTGAGTATAGAATGAAAAATAATTATGCCTTATCCCTAATAAATTTATACCCAAAAACATATTTATCATGAAAGACAAAATAAATAAAAGTTAAGGACAAAGCCAAAAAGAAAAAAAGATGCACCTAGGAATCTAGGCTTACCTAAGCTTAATTCAACAAATTAAATAAAATAATTGGTGATGAAAAGGAGCTAATTAATATAGGAACAGTGACCTTTCAGAAGCTTCAACAGGAAAAGTTACATATATATGGAGATCATGAATTGATATCCACATATAATATATACTATATTATATATTATTTGTGCTAAAGTCCAATTTTCTATGACTAGGACTAGGAATATTCATCTTAAGTAAGGGGGAGTTTGGGGCTCTTTTATGCATAGTGGTTGAGCCACAAACTACCTAAGAGAACTCAATTAAATATTTTTCATCGAAAAATTACATTAGATTTCGTTCAAACATAGTCGGTCAGATCCATAATCAGTGGTGGAGTTACATTAGTACTAGGGTTCAGTGATTTACCTGAATTTTCTTCGACGAAAAATTTATATTATTTTTGCATGATTAAAATTATTTTTTATGCACATAAAATCGATGCCAAACCCTTTTGTAATAGTTTGTATATTTACTTTTTTAGATTCTGAATGTCATTAGTGAAAATCCTGACTCTCCTACCGACTGAAATAGCCTTTCTTCACTGTCTAGATTCCCTTGAAGGAGTTCTTATGATCTTTGCTAAAAGTGGAAGGAGTTAGGAAAATGAAGTGCTCACTATGTAAATAAACAAAATAATATATATATATATTTATATATATATAGTTTTTTGGCAATGAAGTATGATTATATCATCACAAATCTAGAGATACATTGGTTCACTGTGTGATTATGACAATCGACTTAAAACCAAAAAAGGTACATCAAATCATATCCTCTTAGGTTATTTTTTTATTTTATTTTTTTGGAGTCAAATGGCCTACAAGAATTAATTAAAAAGAAAATCAATAATAACTACTTTAGTATAATTTTATAAGTAAAGTTAGAAGGAAAGTATGATGTAGGTAAATTTTATCTTTATTTTTGTTGGCTTAAAAGAAATATAATCCATGCATGAAAGTAAGAAAGAAATAAAGACAGAAAGGCAACATAATAGTGATGTATACAAAAGGAGGCATAATATATAAATGTGTCATTTAATTTGACATCAGCTTATATTTATACTTTCGAAGTTTGAATGTGCACAAGCAGCTTATATTTATACTTTCGAAGTTTGAATATACACAAGTAGGCACTTAAATTTGTACAATGTTGAACAAGTAGACACATTTATCCTACGTGACATAGTACACGCGAGACGCTACGTAGGATGTGAAATTGTTATGTAGGACGCCACATAGGACACGTGTGTCTGCTTGTTCAACTCTATACAAGTTTTATAAACATTTAATTACTTGTGCGCGTCGCCTTAAGTTGAAAGGTATATTTGTAGTCTTAGATAAAGTTAAAAGACATATTTAATATAATGCATATACAAAATAAGTGTAGCTATAAATATTAATACACATTGAAGAACTAGAAACTACACGATATCTAAATCATATTAATAATAGTTAGAGTTATAATTTTGTCTTCAAGTGTTGATGACCTAATTAAGTGGTATTTTGCATCTTTGCCGCATACTTATGTTAATTGATGCCCCTCCTTAAATTAAATATTGTGAAATTTAGGATCATAGTGGTCTATATAAACCAAAACATCCCAATAAACCTATATATACATTTCATGCAATTTCATGCCTTTAGAGCTAGCTAACTCTTTTACAAGTCTTTTGCAAAACTCAATCTTGATCAAGAATGCCTAGTTTTAGGTTTTGGTTGTGCTTGATTCTTATTGTCTTGATGTCATGTACTCATCGATACGAAAGTCGTCCGCTCGGGCCATTTTCG
>JBDJHY010221617.1:0-10018 GCA_039654485.1 Withania somnifera | reverse complement strand
TTTCATTGATGACATATTGGTTTACCCAGGGAGTTTAGAGCATATTATAAGAAATTAATGATAGTACTTCAGACATTGAGGATGCGCAACATTATCCCAAGTTCTTAAAGTTTGAGGTTT
Source organism: Withania somnifera (assembly GCA_039654485.1). Classification (NCBI taxonomy): domain Eukaryota; kingdom Viridiplantae; phylum Streptophyta; class Magnoliopsida; order Solanales; family Solanaceae; genus Withania; species Withania somnifera. The sequence goes on along the minus strand of JBDJHY010221617.1, from coordinate 9,898 downwards.
TTTCGAAGTGTGTAGCATTCTTGGGTCATTCGATTTCTAGTGCTAGTATTATTATTGATCTGTCATAAGTTTTAGCAATGTATGATAAGCCTTGACTTATTCCTCCTATACAAATTTAAAGCTTTCTTAGGTTCTCTAGGTACTACTGTTGGTCTATCAAGGAGTTTTCATCTATTGTAGTCGTTCTTACTAGATTGATGTGGAAGGAAGTTCACTTCCAGTAGTCAGCTGAGAGTGAGTCTATCATTTTTGAGGCTTAAGGAGTTTCTAACTACATCCGCAGTGCTTGATTTTCTACTTGAGGGTCATCCCTTCACAGAGTATTATGATTCCTTAGGTATTTATTTGGGTTGTATTCTAATGAAGTAGTGTCATGCTATCGCTTATGCTTCAAGGAAGCTGTAGGGTCAGCAGTACAACTACCGCACCCTTGACTTGTAGTTTGCAGTGGTAGTTTTTGCGCTTAAGATAGGAATTACCTATATGGAGTTCATTTTGAGATTTAAAAAGATAACTATAGTTCGTAGGACATTTTGAGTCAAAAGGAATTTAAATCTAGATAGAGGAGATAAGTTAAGATCCCAAAGGACTATAACTTGAGTATTCTTTATCACCCGAGAAGATCTAATATGGTTGCAGGTGCTTGGATCAGGAAGGAGATATGTATCAATAGCCTAGCTTCTATACCAGTTTTGGAGAGACCATTGTCTCGGGACATCCAGTACTTGGCTAATAGACTGGTTATATTGGATATTTCTACTCCAAAGATGGTTATTGCACATGTTAAGTCTATGTATACTTTTTTATATGAAATTTTGTAGTGCTAGTTAAGGCTAGGGTAGAACATATTGAGGGTTGATTTTAGTTGACTACATTCAATTCTGATGGTGTTATGAGTCCATGGTTGTCTTTTTGTTCATAGGGCTAGGTGATTGATTAAGACTTTGTTGCGTGAGGCTTAATTATCCATATATTCTGTCCATCCTAGACCTCTAGGATGTATTGTGACTTATGTTAGTACTAATGGTGGATGGGCATGAGAAGAGATATAGAAAATTTTATGTCTCGATGCCTGATCTATCAACAGGTAAATTTCGAGCACAAGAGACCCGATGAGGAAAGGAAGAGACTCCCTATTCCTGAGTGGGAGTGTGAGTTGATAACTATGGATTTTGTTTCAAGCCTTCCTCGTACATCTAGAGGTCATGAATGTATTTGGGTCTTCATGGATAAATTGACTAAGTCAACTCTTTTTTTGCTGACATATTTAGCTTAATGCGCTAACAACTTAGATGAGTTTTATATTTGGGAGGTTGTTACACTTCATAGAGTACTAGTTTCGATCAATTTAGATAGGGGCACCTAGTTTAAATCTCATTTTTGGAGGATATTTCAGAGGGAGATAGATACAAAGTTGGCTTTGAGTACATGTTTCCTTCCTCAAACTCGCATATAGTCTGTGAGGGCTCTTTAGGTGCTTCAAGACATGTTATAAGCTTGTGAATTTTATTTTATAAGTAGTTGGATAGATACTTGGCTTTGACAGAGCATTATATAATAAAAGCTACCACTCCAACATTCAGATGGCATCGTTTGAGGCCTAGTATGGTAGGCATTATATATCACCCATTTGTGGGTTTTGTTATAGGGAGACCCCTCCCTAGAGTTCTAATTGTATTTTTAATATAGTGGGTAGTGTCCGAATTATTCATCACAGGCTCCAGACAGTGCAGAGTAGGCAAAAATCCTATGAAGGTTGTAGGATTTTGCCTTTGTAGCTTAGTGTTTACGATATGGATTTCCTCTATGTCTCGCCCATGAAAAGAGTTATCATATTTGGTAGGAGGGGTAACCTTACCCCTAGGTGCATAGGTCCTTATAAGATCATAAATAGGGTGGATATATTGCCTATTTACTTGTTTTACCTCCAGAGTTAGCTGTGGTGCATCTGGTATTTCATGAATCTATGCTTCGGCAGTATGTTCGTAACTTGTCTCATGTGGTTTTTCAAGATTTTGTTCAACTTAATAGCTATTTGACATATGTTAAAAAGCTTGAGGATATTCTTGGTAGGTACGTCAGGTAGCTCAGGTTCATGGAAATCTCAATTGTGACGATTCATTGTGTAGGTAGACCAATCGAGGAGGCTACCTAAGAGTCAGAGCGTGATATGATGGCCTAGTATCCACATCTATTAAAGCATTCAAGAACTACTTTTTCCTTGACTTTCGAGGGTGAAAGACCTTTTTAATTGTTGATATTATAATGACCCCCGGGTTAATTTAGTTTCCCTTTATCTTTTCTCTTGTTTAAAACTTTCTATTAGCTACCCCGAGTTATCTATGACTTTCTTGGACCAGTAGTTCAGTGCCCTTGAAGCTCTATTGCTTGTTATATCAGTTTCCCTATTTTAAAGGCTTAACCTTGATCAAGTGGAACTTGAGGGTTATTTCCTAGTAATGCACTTAGAAACTGATTCCAATAATTCTGTTAGCTACAGAATGCCAATTTGGTCTAGTCAGACCTTTGGTTCTTTTTCAGAGGCTTTTGTTTTGGACCTTTGAGTTAGACCAGTCATATTTTATTTTGGAACTTGTGATGGATTTTGATGATTGGAGTGTCAAATTATTTTTTTGACGCTAAGTTCATCTTTATGATGCTTTGATCTACTCTAGAATAATTATTTTGGGGTAGTTGGTTTATTGGTGAACTTTCCCCGGTGTTCGACCATGTTTCGTGGGTCCTTGTTGAATATTAAGAGGTTATTTGTTCTTATTCATTTTGGTATAGGGGATATTTCTGTTCAAACGACCTCTCTTGGTTTTTTTTAAATTCTGTTAAGTCTGGATTATGTTTTCCATGCAATTTGAACATTTTATTTGATACTATTTGACTATGATACAATTTTGTTCCCTCTTTTGGAATTTGATCTTTTATAGAAAAATTTATATTTCTTGTGGTCAACTTGATAGCGCTCTTGTGACATGATCGTAGTAATCTTCTTTTTTCTTCTTTAGAGAAATCAAGTTGTGGACACTATATGTTGCTAGAATACGATTTTTGGCACTTTACCCAATCGCACAGTAGGCTCTGCCATCGCTTTAGGTTAGAGGGTATGTCGAAAGTGCAATTGCGCTAGGGCATTGGGATTGAGAAACATCTTTTCCATGCATATAGAAGTTTTTCCCTTGAAATGTAAGACATTTAGAATATATGACACCCTAAATTTTTTTCTAAACCTTATTAATTTACTCCTAAAGCTCCTAGGTTATGTGGGGGTTACGAGTAGCGAGTCTCGGGCCTTGCTCCTCATCAAAGGTTAGTTTTATTTATCTTCTTCTTTGTTGTAACCTTAGTTTATAGCTCTTTAATGTTGATTTGATATCTTTGGGATAATTAACGTGTAACTCTTTTTTATATAGTTGGTTTATTTTTGTTGGAGTGTAGGGTAGCGGTTGTGAGTCTTCTACCATCAGGTGCATTTCTATGCACGTCATCGCGTGGTATATTATGAAATAATACTTCTTCATGCAAAAAACTTCTCCGCCATTTGAGGACCTATTTGTGGTACGATTAAGCTTATTTTAACAACTTGTTCCTCTGATTGAAGCCTACCTCTTGGTATTTTCTATTTTATTTTTGAGCTATGAGGCCCACAAGTCCTCTTTTAGGCTCAATTTCTTACCCTGATCGCACATGGAAATATGAGAATCATTTATCTTCTTTTGGCTTATGTATACCTAATTTGATATTTCAAGCTGTTTTGGATGTATGTGATGTTTTAGGATAGTTGTGAGTTCCTGTCGAGGACTTTCGCTGGTGCTTAGGAAGGCTAAGCTTACCTTCCTCCTAATGATTTACTTAGAGTACTTATAAATTGATGGCTTATCATTAGGATAGGTTGTAGGTTTGTAGACCTTTTATTGCTATTTTACCCATTGTTTCTATTGGGATGTAGTGGTCATTAGGGTGTTTTATGTTTCCATGGACTTTTCGAAGATAGGCCTTATGATTGGAAGCCTATGTGGGGGTGAATTATGACTATGGGAGAGTTATGTGCATAGCTGGTGGCCTCTGGCCGTTCCTAGACTGCCTGAGAGCTTGATTATTTGTATTATAATGTAGCGTTGCATGCATGTAATGACCCATATTGTCATTACTTGCCTTTCAACTTCTTCTATGTTTACAAATTCCTATTAGCTTCCCTAAGTCATTTATTACTTTTTGGAGCCATAATATGGTTAATTGGCAGTTTTACAGCTTGTTATCTCAGTTTCCTTATTTTTGGAGGCTTAACCTTTAAATAGTTGAACTTGAGAGTCAATTCTTATTAAATGCACTAAGAATTGAGTTTTGATAGTTCCCTTTGCTCCGAAATATCATCTTTGGTCTAGTTGGACCATTAGTTTTATTCATGGGTTTTTCGTGTTGGGTTTGTGCTGTTTGTGGAAATTCTGTTCAGCTGGAGTTAATTTGGGAGCAAACCTGGGCTTTTGGTGATTGGAGTGTAGGATTGGAATTCTAACACTTCTATTAAATCTAGAATTTATATTTTTGACTAGTTGAGTCTTTGGTGCGCTTCTCGAGGTGTCCGATAACATTTTGGGGGCCCGTGTGAGAATATATTTTTTTATTTGGGCTGGGGGGATCTTTTTTCTTAAATAATGGAATGGTCGTTTTGATGATTCCATTGAGTCAAAAATATTGTTTATCTATTGTATGCATAGCTGGTTTGCTAAAATACGTCCTGATTCAATCCCGAGCCCTCGTTGGGAGATTTTTTAACTACTTAAAATTGCTTTTTAAGATATAATAATTGCATACACTGTGGCTTCCTCACAATTTTCGAAAGGTGAGGTTCTTGTTCTTCACTATAGCATAGAACTTGGTCGCCATCGTGTCAGTCTAAACATTGGTTGACCGTGATAGTGTGGTCTTTAGTAGCAATCACGTTGGGATGCATTCCTATTGGTCATGATTATGAGGCATATGGATGCGATCGTGAAACATACATCTATTACCTATATGTACTAATTTTAGTAGTTGGGAAATGATTCAAACTCATTTTTTTTCTTATATTCTCTCTAGTTCTCGATTAATTCTAGTATTAAATTCTCAGGGAGGTGCTAGGTTTTGTAGTACATGCTCTGGTAGAAATTGAAGCCTGTTGCACCACATTTAGAGGACGTTTCTTTCTTTTTACCTTTTTTTATTTATACAATATTTTTTGCACTATTTAAATAAGTTTGTTTTGGCCAATTGAGGACCTTCCAGAGGTACAATCGCGCTCATTTTCAAACCACGGGTATCTTGTGATGGGGTCTTTGTGCTGATATATTTAATTATCTTTCAAGATTCCCACGTGCCCATTTTCGGCCAAATTTGTATTATGAAATATGGGTCTTAAGTTTTATATCTTGACCGTTAGACCTTGTTTTTTGTAGTTTTCGAGCTACTTTGAGTGTTTGCGAGGCTATTTGATTTGTGCGAGTGACTTATGGGAGATTTTTGCTGGCGTTCAGGTAGGATAGGATTACCTACTCTATAGACTAGGTTTACATTGAGAACTTGTTTGATTGTGGTTAGTTTCTGGGTTTGATGAGTGGCTTGTATACCTTTCCTTCAATTTGTACACTCTTTTGCCCTTTCTAAGGCCCATACGGTGACTGAAGTGGCTGTAGGTTGTGGATAGGGTGCTCCTATTATAGGAGGAAACTTTGTGGCTATTATATTAGTGTTGGGCTATTGTTTTACTTTTTGAGTGATTTGTGTGCTTATATAGTGCTTCTAGCATTTCCTAGAGATCAAACGTATATTTTACGAACTTAATAAAAAGTAGGTTTTTATGACTTGTATTTCACGTCCAAGAGTTGGTATTTACTATTTTTTATGTAGATATAACTTGAAAATGGTTATCCTAATACTATATGTACCACTATGTGATTATCTGCAGGGATCGGGGTTTCCTAGAGCTGTCTTTGGAGGTAGAATATCTTGTTAGAGGTGGAGCCTTTTAGTGTGCATACAAAGTAGGGCTTCTAGGGGGATAGGGTTCCCAACTCCTGACTTGGGGAAGATACCTCTGGAATGGGGTTCCCATCTTTGACTTGAAACATGACCCCATGGCCAGGGCCCTTGGGCAGTGCTCTGAGGTGGGACCTCTAGATTTGTTGGTTCTACTGTGCTAGTTTAGTTTAAACCCATTGCATTCATCTACTTGTCGTTTATTTGTTCCTTGAAGGCTTAGGGGGGAAGCCATGTTGTATCTTTTTTCCCCTATTTGAGCGTATCGGAGGGATATGGTGGCATGAGGTTATGTTTGTTCTTTCAATATCAATCTAGTGGTAGGATGGGGAACTAGTTGGATTTTTTCTATTATTAGCTTCTCCTTTATGCTTACACTTATGTGTTTCCTTAGTTACCCGTTTTACTATCTGTTGAGCCGAAATGGATATCAAGTATGTTTTTCATGGACTCAAATTTTATGCTAGATATGTGCTAGTTACTTTAATTTTGTTTTCTTTATCTCTATATCTTCCTTTTCTATAGCGATTTACCTATTTTTTTTAACCTATGTAATTACTCATTGTATGTTACTTGTATTTGATTGAGCCCTATCGGCCTATGATTCCTACTGGATACCCTGTGTTATTACTACTCATGCTACACTTCTATACAATTTTCTTAGTGTGGATACTAGTGCGACAGTCATAGGAGATATCATGCTGAGTAGGTGTGCTAGTGGACTTGGGAGATCAAGATGAGCTCCCAGCTTCTAGGATGAGCCTACTCTCCAACTGTTAAGATTCTGCCTTATTTTGTTCTGGGAAGACTATTCCTTGTATTTACCTCCTAGTGGAGTTATTTTATATACTACTCTTTATTACTCTAATGTACGTTAGCTCCATCTTTTCATAGTCAAAATTTTTTGGAGGTATTCTATAAATGTATTTTGTTGCATACCTCTTTCATCTTACATTTTCTGCATATATTACCGTTGACTAACTGGTATCAGTCTATTGCTTGTTTATCTAGCCTGAGGGGCTGGCGGGACTACTGGTGGGACCATAAGTATCATAGTAATTTGTGTTTTGGGTTGTAATAGATTGATATTTAAGCTTAGGTTTCCCGGGTTTATGTAACAGTGGCGAAAGTGCCAGTAGAATCCTGCGGATCAGTGCACAGATGTCTATTTCCTATCTTTGATAGGCTACAGGGCGCTATGGGAATTAATTCCCTTTTGTTATAGATATTTCCTACTCATAGCTTGTCATTTATAGAGACCCTCTCGTTGATTCACATGAGACCCATCCCGGGGATAGGGAGGGAATAACTGCGGGTACTCAGTCCCTTGGTATTACTCCTGCATCCCTGACCAAGACTACAATTGCTATAGATCCACTGCCAGTTCATCATACTACTCTCATGCCTCAGCCGTAGTTTACACAGACACAACAATACAACATAAATTATGAAAGATTCTTATGACGTTCTGTGTGGTGTTGACAGAGGTGACTTAGAGATTGGATCAAGGGCCAGCATATGCTGCTCTACTCTCCTTGTTCCTACAGCTACAATCCTTCTATCATTTCAGCCTGTTGCACCACCACAACTTACACTAACTATAATATTTGGACCAGTACCTCCCCAAAAGTCTAGTGCTAGGACTATCCTACCATAGCGTTAAGAAATATGCTTAACACTTTTGTTTATATAATGCCATTAAAACTCTCAAGGTTAGCAGGGTAGGACCCCACAATGTTCAGTACTTTCTGCGAGCTGAGATTGAGAATGTTGGAGTTGCTTGACAAGCAAGAGGTTGATATCATCATTTATTTGGTTGAAGGAAGTTCCAACCATTAGTGGAGGGTGCTTAGAGACAGTATGCTAGCTAGGTCTACGCCGATAACTCAGAGTCAGTTTACACAGGCCTTCCTGGCAAAGTATTAGCCTTGTAGTTTTCGGGAGAGGCTTAGATCTAGTTTTCTTGCCTTATATTATGGTTTGTTATGTATTATAGCTAATAAGGCTAGGCTTTTTGAGATATAAAGGCATGCAGCTGAGCTGATACCTACCAAGGAGGAGAGGATCCGGTGCTTTTACTATGGATTGTTATTAGATTTACGTAGAGAGGCTGAATGAATGGTTGTTTTTGGTATGTCATTTTCAGATATTGTTGATCATGAAAGGAGCATGGATGAGCTATCTCGCAAGCCCCAAGGGGGGAGGAGAGAAGAGAAAGTGCTTTCAAAGAAGCTATTACGCTGCCCGATCAGTAGGCAGGGATTTTGTAAGGGGCAGTTTAGCTGATAGTATCAGACTTCTATGGAGACTTCAGAGGTAGGAGAAAATTGTCAGGCCATCAAGGGCATAGGGTCTGGGTCATAAAGTCGTGGTGTCCAGGTTTTGCATCCAGGGGTCTGTGGCATAGATAGGGCTAGGTATTTTTAATTTTGATATCATACACACCTTGAAATAAATTTCCCCAAGGGTGCCAGAGACAATGTATCTGGAGCTTGTTTTATGTATGGATTTTTGGGTCATTGGATTAGAGATTGTCTAGGGCATGGGACTTACCGTGCATCATTACCAGCATAGTCCCTTAGGAAGTTCCATCAGTTTGAGGTATCCATACTACGACTGGAGATCTAAGGGAGGTGGTAAAAGGGGAACGATTGATAAATTCTAGAGAGGGGCCCGTCGACAAATTTATATCGTCTCAGATTGCTCTAAGGTGGAGACTTCATATGGTATTGTGACGGGTAAGTTTTTTGTTTGTGACTAGTTAACCTTTACCATATTTCATCCTTACTCAATATTATCATATGTTTCTGGTTTCTTTGTGTCGCTGTTGGGCCTACCTAGGGAGTCCTTATCTTTACCCTTGATTGTTAATATGCCAATAAACGAGGCCCTGTGGTGGGTCAGTATTAGGTCTTATGCGGTGTCGGTGTGAGGTCACAACACGTGGGACGACTTGATAGTATTAAAGGTGATTGACTTTGATGTAATTCTTGTCATGGATTGGTTATCCCTTTGCCATGAGTTTTTTGATTTCTATGTGAAGAGCTTGATAGTATCTGTGCCTGGCATACCTCCAGCAGTGTGGGGAGTCCTACTAGACATTCCCTGGACTGGGTCATCTCCGGTAGTCGGGCCTGAAAACTGGTAGCTAGGGGGTGCTTAGATTACTTTGCACACATGAGGGAAGTTAGTGCAGATTTTTCCTCTCTCATGTCCCTTCCCATGGTTAGTGAGTTTGAGGATGTTTTTACCTTCTGATGTTCCTTGTCTTCCACTTGAGTAGGATATAGACTTGTTTTTGAGGTTGAGCTGGACAACAAGACTATTTCTATAATGTATAGACCGAATAGAGCTTTAGGACATAGTGTTAAGCTACAAGACTTACTTGATAGATGGTTCATCCATCCTAGTGCATAATCTTGGGGTTCACCGGTTTTGTTTATGAAGAAAAAGGATATGACTATGCGGATGTGCGTTAACTACAAGTAGCTAAACTAGGTGATAGTGAAGTATGATAATCCATTACCATATATGAATGATTTGTTTAACTAGCTATAGTGTGTTTCAAGTTTCTCAAAGATTGATTTGAGGTAAGGTATGATCAGTTGAGGATTCGGAATGATGACACCGCGAAGAAGGCTTTCCGGACTTCTTATGGGAATTATGAGTTTCTATATAAGTTCTTTGGGCTGACTAATGCCCCTGCAATATTTAGGGATTTAATGACCCAAGTCATCAAGGATTATATCAACTGATTTGTGATCGTGTTCATAGATGACATATTTGTGTATTCACAGAGTCGTGAGGAACACACAAGGAATTTGAGGTTGGTCCTTAAGACCTTGAGGACTGAGTGACTCTATTCCATGTTATT
>JBDJHY010221588.1:0-11196 GCA_039654485.1 Withania somnifera | reverse complement strand
GCAATTGATTTCAATGGTAACTAGGTTGAGCACCTACTTTGATTGAGTTTGCATACAACAATAGTTATCACTCACGTATTAAGATGGCTCGGTTTCAAGCATTGTATGGGAGGTGATGTAGGTCTCCAATTAGTTGGTGAGACTTCTATTATGGGTCTAGAGTTTGTTCTTGATGCTATGAAGAAAGTTTAGATTATTTGAGAGATTAAAGATAGCTAGAGTAGAAAAAAGTCCTATTCAGATATGAGGACAAGGGAGATAGAATTTGATGTAGATAATTATGTATTTCTAAAGGTATCTCTTATGAAAGGAGTCAGGAGATTTGGTAAGAAGGGTAAGTTAATTCTGAGGTATATTGGACATTATCAGATTATGTGGAGGGTAGGAAATGTTTCTTATTGACTTGATCTTCCCATAGAGTTAGCAGCGTTTCACATAGTTTTCCATATTTCCTTATTAAGGAAGTGTCTGAGTAATCCATCTTTTATAGTTCCAGTTGAGGATAATTGCATTCGTTATAGTCTGACCTATAAGGAGGTCTTTATTTAGATTCTTAATAGACATGTTCATAAGTTGAGAAATAAATATATAGAATCAGTTTTGATTCTCTAGAGGAACCAAGAAGTTGAGGGAGCTATATGGGAGGTAGAGTCCGACATGATGAGTAGATACCCGTATTTATTCCCTTCTAGTTCCACTTCTTGAGTTATAACCTCTTTAAGACCTTGTAGTATCTCGATGATTCCTTGTTATTCTAGCGTATGTTGGTGTTTTTGAGGGGTGAAATTGTGTTTTCTTCCATTCTCGTAGGCTTGGTAATGATTGGGGATCAATCCCACATGATTATACATGTTTAGAATCCTCCAAACTTGCCATAGTAGGAAGCTTGGCATGATTACAGACGTGCCATGTTTAAAGGAGAGTGCGTAGGGAATAATTTATTGAGGATAACCTTGGCACCCATCGGGTCATGTCTGGGAGGTTGGGGTTGCACCCACCATGAAACGGTTACCACTAGTCTAAAGTCTTGTGTAATTCTTTCCCTATTTTTCAAAGGCTATTTTTTACATTTTCCACTTCTGAAATCATCAATCCTATGTCGTTTTGAGCTAAAAATGGCATGGTATTTAAGCCTCAAACTCCTATTCTTAATCATTCTACACTAAATCAAATCAAATCAAATCAAAAGTTCTTCTTTCAAATTCTCTCAAGAACAAAGCTAGGGTTCTTCAAAGAATCATCTTGTAGGAGAAATTCAACAACTTTCCTCCATTAAAGTTTGGTACGTGGGCTTTCAACAAGGATATCCTTCCATCCTTATTCCCAGAAACCATCTTCTAAATAAAGGTTTGAATATGTGGAACAATGCTAGGGTTCTTATTTAATTTCATAAATTAAGATTCCCATAGTCGATGATTTACCTAATGATTTTGAGTTATAATGATGAAGTTTTCATAATGAGGATGTAGTAACCATGCAATTTACATATTGATTATTTAATAATGAAAGAAGCTTGAGGAAGGAATTGAATCTTGTTTTAAGGTGTATTATTAAAAACATGAATTGGGCATTGAGGTGTGATAATTACTTGACTTTACATGATTTTGTGCATGAACGTGAGGAATGCATAAATTGGCTATTTGTGGCTACTTTTGCCTAAATTGAAGAAGAGTAATGTTGCTTTGAAAGTATGAATTATTAGTGATCTAAAGTTTCCTCAAGAAACTTGATGAGAGAATTGGAGTGTCATTATATTGACACTTACTTGGTTTTCAAAACATATTTATGAAGCATGTCTAAATTGACTAATTGAAGTAAATTGAGAGTTCGATGATTATTTTAGCTTTGTTTACAAGCTGAGAGTAAAATTGACTATGAAGTGTCAAATTGAGAATTTGATAAAAAGAGTTAAAGAATTATGGATTAAATGATCAATGAAGTAATGAAGTGAGAGAATGGTTTTTAACTAAGTCTTTTTTCTTTTGTTAAAAAATGATGAGTGAAGTTACTTTAAATTGAATGTTTTCAAGAGAAGTAAACTTGACAATTTTGGAAGTAAAGAAAAGAAGGAATGCTTTGGTCCATCTTTATAAATTGATGACAACCGATGAGTTAAATTATTTAACTGAGTTTATTTGAGGTAAAAGCGTTTTAACTGTTTTAAGATAAATTGTTAACCTACTTAGTTGAGATAGAGCTTATGATGATTTAATTCATGCATTGTAGCACTTATCATTTTGTTGTTGTATAACCTATTTTCATACCTGCCCACATACTTCATACATGTTTTATGTGTTAATTCTAAACTTATTCGAGGGTAAGCTATGGAGTTGTGCTAGTTATTCATCCAGGGCTTGGACTTAGATTTATTATTTGTTATTTCATTTGTTAGATACTAGATAGTAAACTCTTCTGCTAGCATTCAATTATTTAGCGAGTAGAGGCTTTCAAACTAACACATATGGGTTTTAGTATCAGAGTTTATCTATTATTTTTATTGAGACTATACATTGACTATTCAAATGGTTCTTTAGAGGCTACTAAAAAACTTAGTAGCTAAGGATTGGTCCCACCTAGGGATGAGCTCGGGGCATGAAAATTTTAGATAAGTTTACTTGAGGTATGATCTTTTCAACTATTTTCATTATAAACTGCTAAATTGCTTATTTGAGTTAGAGATAAAGTTGAGATTTACTGCCATACATTGCATAGTACTTATCATTATACTTATAACCTATTTTATACCTTCTCACGTTCTCATTACATGTGTTCTGTGGTTATTCTACTCTTGCTACATGTGTTAATCCCCATACATATATTTCCAACCATCTAGATGTTCAAGGTATACACCACTTGAACTCTTAGAAGACTAGAAGATTTGTAAGTCCTCACCTTATTAGAGTTATCTTATTCTGTTGATCTAGAGCTTGTAATTTAGATTTATTATTTATTATTACATTTATTAGAGACTAGCTAGTAATACTCTTGTGCTAGCAGTCAATTATTTAGCTAGTAGAGGCTCTCAGACTGAGACGTATTAGTTTTGAGACTTGAGTTTATCTATTATTTTATTGATATTATTTATTGATTATTGTGAGGATCCCATTACACTTCTATTATTATTTGATATTGCTTCCACTGAGTGATATGAGTAGAGTTATGCTTGATCCAAGTGGTCTTTCCAAGGATTTTAGGAAAAGTTAGTGGCTAAGGATGCCGGTCTTGCCTAGGGGGAGCTTGAGGCATAACACAACCTATGACTCATAGTTTGAGAGTCACAACTCGTGACTCGAATCGTGAAGTGACTTATGGTTTAAGGACTTGATTTGATGGTTTTAAGGACTTATTTACCATGAGTTAATAGTACGACTCTTGGAAATTGGTCATGACTTTCTACTTCTTCTAGGCTTCCCACGAGTTGACAGTATAACTCGTGAAGTGAGCTTCATGAGTTGTGAATCAAATCATGGTGACCTTGGACTTTATTTTCAATTTTTTTGAGATACGTATGGGTTTTATAAACCTGATTCAGGAATAGGCTATTAAAATACTCTCCCTTGAGATCATTCGTGCTCGAGTTTAAGCTAAATATGAGGATAAAGTGAACATGACTACTAAGACTGACTAACTAAGTACTGAACTAATCATGAGAAAAATACTAATTGATCTTGTTGAACTAAACCTAATTATGAGTAATTTAGTTGTATTGCTCTATCATGGATGAACAAATATATCATGAATGCAGCAATGGGACTCGTGAAGTTCTAACATGCAACATGAAACAAACAAAGGAGTATGTCTGAACAAAGAGGAAAAGTATATCTGAATAGAGAGGATGATTACCTCTGACTTAGATGATATAAGGAGTAAATAAATGTTTGTAACTAGTCATCATATCTACCACTGTTTCCTATGTAGATCCCTCAACATACTAATTTCTCCAGAGGACATTAACTGATGTAACTTCCATATTTCTAAGACTGTGAGCCTGATGGTGTAGGATCTAAATTGGGAACTCCTCGTAGGTTAATTTGTCTCATGTGTTGATTCTCTCTACTGGCACTACCAAAGATGGGTCTCCCATGCACTTTCTCAATAAAGATACATGAAAGACAAAATGACTTGCTTCTATTATACTAGACACTCTAGCCCATATGTAACACTACCAATCCTCCTCAAAGTTTTATACAGGCCTATGTAATGCAGATTGAGCTTCCCCTTTCTACAAAACCACATGAATCCCTTCATAAGATACACTTTCAAGAACATCCAATCATGAACATCAAACTCCAAATCCCTCTACCTCACATTTTCTTAAGACTTTTTCCTTCTCTGAGATATCCTCAATTTATCTCTGATGATATGAACCTTTTGAGTCATATCATGAACTAACTATCCCTATCTTAACTGGATCACCAACCTTAAACCATCCAAGGAAGCTATATACCTACTCTCATATAAAGCGTCAAACGGGGCCAAATGGGTCAATCTAAATACTAGAGTAATTGTTGTGTTTTTATTGAAACTCTATCAAAGTCAAGTTATTATCCCAACTTCCCTTGAAAACTCTACATTCTAAATGGTCCTCTCTTTTTTACCATCTATTTGCGGGTGGAAAGATTTATTGAGTTAAACCTATGTACCAAGACCCTTTTTGAAATATTCTTAAAAATTGAGAGATAAGTTTTGTAGCTCAGTCTAAACAATTCAAAAAGGAAACCCATGCATCTTGACAATTTTGTCAAGATAGATCTTCCCATAGTACTCTTCTGAATAACTAGTGTGAACTTATAGGATGTGGGCTGACTTAGTCATTTGTTGTACGATCAATCTTATAGAATCATACTAGCTCCAGGTGCAAGGTAAACATGTGACAAAGTCCATGTTGATCACCTCCCACTTTAAATTTGGAACCTCAAACGTCTTTCTCTCTCCTAATAGCCTCTAAGCCACAAACTTGATTATGTCCATCTTTATCCCATTGTGCCTATATACTTCTCTCGGGTCCCTAGAATCTTTATAGCCCTAGGATGAATAGAAAAATCTAGAAATATAAGCTTAAAAAAAGATCTTCTACCACAACACATATACATTTGGAACACATTTATAATCCTGATATCAAAGTACACCATCTTTACCTTGGGATAATACATGTACCATCTATTTCTTAATGTCACCCTTCAACTGAAGTAGAA
The DNA here is from genome assembly GCA_039654485.1 of Withania somnifera. Taxonomy (NCBI): domain Eukaryota; kingdom Viridiplantae; phylum Streptophyta; class Magnoliopsida; order Solanales; family Solanaceae; genus Withania; species Withania somnifera. The sequence continues at coordinate 6,001 of JBDJHY010221588.1, read as the reverse complement.
CTAGATCACTATATTCTACTTTACCTCAACAACTATAGATGTTTCAAAACCATCTGAACTAACATAACCCATTAGAGCACTAACCAACCTAACTCCAAAATAAGCAACCCTATGCACCTCACTAGCTAGCTTCCTCTTACGCTCATCAATAAGGGTTACACTACCCATAGAAAATCTACTAAGGGAATCAACCACTGTATTGGCTTTTCCCAGATGATAAACCATACTTATTTCATAGTCTTTCAACAACTCCAACCACCTCCTCTGATAAAGATTAGATCCTTCTAACGGAACATATACTGCAAGCTCTCGTGGTCAGTAAACACATCCACAGACACATTATAAGAAAAATGCCTCGAAATTTTCAAAGTATAAACAACAACTGTCAGCTCATGATCATAAATATGATAGTTCTTCTCATGAACTTTAATTTATCTTAAGGAATAATTTATAAGCTTACATTTTTGCATAAAACCATACCTAAGTCCAACTCGGGAAGCATCATAATAACCAAAAAAACCCTATGTGCCCTTTGATAGGGCCAATACTAGAACTGAATCAACTTAGTTTTCAACTCCTGAAAACTATTCTCATATTGCTCATAGCACCAAACTTAACCTTTTTGGGGGTAAACCTTGTCAGAGGAAAACTTATTCAAACTGCATCAATTTTCTCAGAATCTACTTAGATACCCTCATTGTAAATAACATGACCCAAAAAGGAAACTTGCATTAGAAAACATTCACACTTCGAGAATTTAGTATAAAGTTGATGGTCTCTAAGAATTTGAAGGAAAACTCTAACACAATCTTCATGCTCTTCTTCACTTTTGGAGTAAACAAGAATATCATTAATAAAGACTACCATAATAGGTCGAAGTAACACTTGAACACCATGTTCATACAGTCCATGAAAGCTGTTGGAGCATTATTTAGGCTGAAGGTCATAACATATTGATCGAAAAAGTCATTTTTGGGAATAAGATATTTATTCTTGATTGTGGTATTTTTCAGTTAACGGTAATTTATGCACATTTAAAGGGACCCTCTTTATTTTGCATGAATAAGACAAAGGAACCCTAGGGGAAACACATCAGGTCTGATGAACCCCTTATCTAGAAGGTCTACTAGCTTCTCCGTAAAATTTCTAAGTTTGGCAGGAGCTATTATGTATGGAGGAACAAAAATATGTTGAGTACTCAGGTTAAGGTCTATTCCAAAGTCTATCTTTCTATATGGAGGGACTCCGAGTAGATCCTTTAGATTGATAGTTGGGAACTTATTAACAATAAGAACTTCCATAATACTTGAATTCTTGGACTCAGAGTCATTAACCTAGACTAACTGGAAGGTTACATCCTTTGGATACCATCTTTCTATATTTCAAATAAGAAATGAACTAACCTTTAGGAACAACTATACTACCCTCCCACTCAAGAACTAACTCATTAGGAAATAGAAAATGGACAACACTAATCCTACAATCAACCATGGCATATCATTAATAAAACCAATCCATCCCAACGATAATATCAAAATATACCATGTATAACTCGATGAGATCAACTTGAAAAAATTTATTAAGTACTGAAACTAGAAAATCCAGTACAATCATTTTGTTGTGAGAGAGTCACCAACTAGCATAGAGTTAGAGAAGGGCTCAAATAGACTCTCAGTACTTACTTCAAATAGAGTGATTATAAAAGGATATACAAAATATATGGTGGATTTGGGGTCTAACAATGCATAAGCATCAATAGACTGAAGATGCAATGTCACGCCCCGGATCTCATCCCCTGGCCATGACAAGCATCCTTAGTCACTAAGTTGCCCTTGCAGCCTTGGAAGAACTTCTTGGATCATACATATCTCTACTCAAAACACTCAGCAGAAGAAATAATAATAATATTAGAAGTGTAATGGGCTTCTCACAATAATTAATAAATAATAGATAAACTCAAGTCTCAAAACCATACATCTTAGTCTGAAAGACTCTACTAGCTAAATAATGGACTGCTAGTACAAGAGTTTACTATCAAGTATCAAATAAATGAAATAGTAATAAATAAATCTAAATTACAAGCTCTAGATAAAAAAATAAAAATAAATCCATATCTCAACTAAGTAAGGACTCACCAATTTTCTAAGATTCAAGGAATGTATGCAGTGTCAACCTTAAATGTACGGATGGTTGGATATACCTGTATGGGGGTTAACTCATGCATCAAGAGTAGAATTAGGACACAAAACATGTACTAGTGCATGAGCAGGTATCAAACAAGCTATATAAATAATGGCAAGTATTATACAATGAATTAACAATAAATATCAACTTTATCTCTAACTCAATTAAGCAACTAAGCAGCTTATAATAAAAAAAAAATCTCATATCTCAAGTAAATTCAACTAAACCAACTTAACTCTTTCATTTTTAAAAGAAAAAAACTTAGTTAAAAACAATCTTTCACTTTCTTCCTTTCAGAAATTCAATTTTAGCTTCACTCTGGAAGTCTCTATAACCGATATACCACAAGACATAAAGTGATGAATTCCACATATTACCCTGTGCGTAGGAGCTCTCATAACCCGATATAGAAAGATACATTCTTTATAGTGGATCAAACTAAATAATACACGTACAACTGAGTCATACAAAAATTATACCCTACATTGGCTACGCATGACATGGGTGTTAGAACCTCAATGCCCACCCTCGGTGCTAATACTCCTCGCATTAAATTTTAGATTATCACTCAACACTCTTGAATTAATGCAACACCCTAATGGTACCATGATTCAAACTACATCATCAACATCTAGACAAGTGGAACACCCTCTATGGAACCGACTAGCCTAAAACATCAATTTAAAACAATAATTGGTTAACTCTCTTTATATAAATCTCAATTTAACACTTTATGGTAAATTTTACTCTGATCTTGTGAATAAAGATAAAATCATCATCAAAACTCTCAGTTTACTTTAATTAGTTAATTTAGACATGCTTCACGTTCACATTCCAAATTATGTAAAAGGTCAAGTAATTATGACACTTCAACCTTCATATAAGTTTTAAGAATAAACATTAAAAACATCATCAATTCATACCTCAAAGCTTCTTTCTTTTACCCCAATTATGAAAATATGATAACTCATGAGGAATTTCATAATTAAATAATCATCATGAAAACTTCATAATTCTAACTCATAAACATCAAATAAATTATACTTCAGGGGATCATAGTTTTGAGAATTAAACAAGAACCTTAACATGTTTCTACATCTTCAAAACCTTATGTAGAAAAGGGTTTTTGGCTACAAATATTAGAGGAATCCCCATTTAAATCCCACGTACCCTGATTAGAAGCAATTTGATGGTGAAAATCAACTATCAAGCTACTAAAATGGAGTTTTTTTTTTTTTTTTTTTGAAAAATCCAAGTTCTTGCCTCTTTGGAGAAGTTGGAAGAAAAAGCGTAGCTTGATTTGATTTAGCTAAAAGATTAATGCATTATGTATTTGGGGGATTTATATTATTACGTTTAGAAGCCAAACCCTCATGGGTTTAGCCCAAAAATTCTAAGGAAAACCCAAAATAACCTCCATCAAACAAGCTAGTAATGTTGTCGAAAACACTTCACGGCTCGTGAAGTGGCACTTGATTGCTGTCACTAGAAAGGGAATCCCATACCACAAGTCAAGACCAAGAGTCCGTGGTCTTCCACTCCAAGGCTCGTGATGGGTCTTGTACAAGGGGGACACAAGAATTTTGTTTTTCGTCTTAAAGATCACGATTTGACAGTACAGGAAGTCCTGTGGAAGAGTACGGGTCGTGGTTTGTTTTGTGGTGACTTGGAAGAAAAATTAGGATCTTCTAGTCATGCAGTACGACTCCTACCACGCCTGGTACTCTGGCACACCATGAGTTGTAATGTTGGAAACCAGGATTCGTACTCTGTGCCTGGGAATATTTTATAGCTGGACAGTCTTTAGAAAAATAGACATAAAATTTTACTCTGAACTCCAAATGACACGCAGTTTAATGAGTTGTAAATTAGACTCAAATACCTTTCTAACTATAGGTGATGGGGCACCTAACGTTTTATAGATAAAAATATGTATTATTGTTTGAAATTGACCCAAGCACAAAGTAACATCAAAACTAATATTTTTTAAAGAGCTTTGAACTGAACTTTGTGATGTATGATGTTTATGAACTCTAATCACTTCAAGAACTCATACCACACTTAGTTTATAATATTATCATTAAGTCAAATGATTCAAAGCATTACATTATCTCTCCTTAGGGATCATTCATCCTTGAATAAAGGCCATAAATAGAATAGAGGGAACTCAACTATTGACACTGACCAAATGAATGAACTGGAGATAAGAATGATACCCAATAAATTTATTTATCCAAAAAAAAAAACTCTTAATATGCCACTAACTGATCTGATAAACATAAAAAATGCAAAAACTGACCTCAGCATCAAACTAGTTAAATAACCCTTAAATGCAAAGCTAGGGGCTCATCTATTACTACCTCAAACTCAGTATCAATACTATACTCAACTCATGCATGAATACACTCAATAGACTCATGAAATGCTACATGATACATGATCGTGAACTAAAGCTGACACAAGATAAGTAGAGAGGTTATTACCTTAAGATGTAATAGAACTAAAAGGTAACAAATCGATATCTACTCATTATATCATCCTCTACCTCCTATGTTGATCCCTCAATTGATTGGTCCCTCTAGAGAACCTTAACTAATGCTACCTCTTATTTTCTCAACTGATGAACTTGTCTATCAAAAAACCAAATAGGGGCCTTCTCATAGGTCAAACTAACAAGAATCCTAATATCCTAGACTAGCACTATAAAGATGGATCACTCATGCATTTCCTCAATAAAGAGACATGAAACATAGGGTGAACCACTGTTAACTCTGATGGAAGATTTAATGGAGAGGCAACCTTGTCAACACTCCTTACAAGATGATAAGTACCAAGGTACCTCAAACTCAACTTACCTTTTCGGATAAATTTTATGAATCTCTTTATTAGAGACACCTTCAGAAATACCTTAATTGCTAAAATCTCTTTAATCATCTCCTACTTCCACATCGGAATCTAAAACTGTTGCATCTCACTTGTTGACCTCTAATGCTCTACCCTTACTAATAATTAGTGCACTTATCTAAAAACTCTGATATAACGTTCTTCATATCATCCCACCAATACACCTCTCTTACGTATTTATACATCTTAGTAGCTCCAAGATAAATAGAATATCTAGAAGTATGAGCCTATAGAATAATTCTCTCTCTCAAACCATCAATTGCTGAAACACACAGGAAATCTTGACAATGAATAACCCATCCCCCCCTTTGGATAAAACCTAAACCTTATGCTTATAGACTGCATCTTTCATCCTAACAAACAATAAGATCACTATTTTTCTTCTCTTTTACCTCCACAACAAACGATGACTCGAAAGCATTTTGATCAAGCATATAACCATCTTTTACACCAATCTGTCTGGAACAAAGGTGTGTAAATCGACGCACCTCTCTAGCTAACTCCCTCTTATCTCCATCAACATGCAACAAAATCCCAAAAGACAACCTATTAAGGGCATCAACCACTACATTGACCTTTCTGGAATGATATATCACAGTCATGTCATAATCCTTCAATAACTCCATCCATCTCCTTAGACGAAGATTTAAATCCTTCTTATAAAAAAAACATTCTGTAAAATATTATGATTGGTGAAGATATATACATTCACTCCACATAAGTAGTGCCTAGCTTTAAAGAAAAAACCACGTCTACAAGTTCAATGTCATAGTCAGGATAATTCTTCTCATGAAGTTTAAGTTGTTTAGAAGCATAAGCTACAACTTTACTATGCCACATCAGAATACAACCCAGACCAACTATCAAAGAATCACAATACATCATAAACTCACTGGAACTATTAGGAAAAGTC
>JBDJHY010221578.1:0-11197 GCA_039654485.1 Withania somnifera | reverse complement strand
TATAAGTGTATATATTAATTATACACTTATTGTACGTTGAATATATACTGGTGATAACTATAAGCAATTACAATTATATGACTGAAATTACTTTTAGCCGCTTGACTAAACATATTAAGATCCCTTATAATAATCCCCTGAGAGGCTATGAGATTTCTTTCGCTTTTATAACTTGAATAGATTAAAATTATTTTTTAAAATTTTTATGTGTCAAAATAAAAATATCTTATGTGTAAAAATATTTTTTTTTTATAAAAAAATATTTATAAAGAGCTAAAAAATATTTTTTTTCTTAAGAAAATAATATGGAGAATGTTTCGCGTTGAATAAAATATGCACTTTCAGACCGTAAAGTTAGTTTTAAAGATATAAATAAAAACTCATGCCTCATATGCAAATTAACTTATCCACATATTACAAGTAGAAGGTATGCCTAATGAACCATAGAAGTTTGTTTCAGCGGACCTTTTTTTTAAAATAAGGTAACTTCTCAAAAAAAAAAAAATATTACTCAAGATAAAAGTTGCAATTTTCTTCATGTCGGGAGCACCACCCAACATGAAAATAGATAGTTTCAAGTTTGAATTCTTGATAATAAAAATTATATCGGAAATATTACCTCTTAAAATAAATAATACAATGCATATATTTAAATTTAATCAGCTCTAATATAAATATTTAATACCAAGTAAAAAAAGCACTATTTTTTATTTTTTAATTTATTTATTATGATTTTTTTTAAAATAAAAAATATAAATTTTAATTAATATTCTAAAATATATATTTTTTAATCGTATCTTAGAATTAAGGCCAAACAAGTTTGGTTGTTGACTGGGAGGTATGGTGACTGTGAGTTAGCACTTGCAAGATTTTAATCTATGTCTCTGTCAACCACCATTCACCTTTTTCCTTAATATCTACGAGATTTTCTTTTTCCCTAATACTTCACCTTTGGTACAGTTCTTGTCTCATACATTTTTTTTATATTCATCTTATCTATTTAATACTGAAATAGAATTTAATTGCACAGAGATTATACTAGTATTGCAGTTTGTATGTTGCAAAATCAAACGCTTTAATGCCTCTAATGTTAGAATAATCTTTTCTCTTTCTTCTTTTATTTACCATCTTAGGGCTTACTATTTGTACAATTTCTGTTTTTGTCATGTCATATTTTTTATATAATCCGCATAATCTTTAATATTTATATTGAATTTGGATTTGGATATTGCACTGTTCATTTTTAAAAGTGGTCTTTCCAATAGAATTTTTTATTTTTTAGAAGTTCAAGCTCAAAATCTTCATTTAAAGATTATATATATATAATCATCTCACCAGATCCCATGTTGGTCATATCACTATTAAGTAACTTATTTTTATCTTTTCAAGTTTTACAAAATCTCACTTCTTATGAATATATATATATATAGGAGAGAGAGAGAGAGAGAACGCTGATTTAAGGCCAATGTTGTAATCTGAGTTATTCTTGATATTGTTTTATTGCTTAGAATGTGCAAGGACTTTTCTAAATCTATGGCAGACAAAAAAGGACATGGCTCTCTTCTGAAAAGTGAAGCCCTCAAGGAGGTTGGTTTCCTACTAATTTTTAAATCATTGTATATATTTAAGAAATTAATCCCCCCAGAACCGAATGGAATATATAATTTTGTAATAGCGGTATTTTAAGATACAACGTTTCAGCAACTCAAAAATAGGAGTAAATCACATACTCCCAATATTTATCTTGATTTTCCAAAAAAATGCAAAGTAAAAGAGAAAAAGATTGGTTTTCAAGGGAGAATTTATTTTCTGACCTTATATAATTTCTTTTTTAGTTTTTTATACTTTTGATAAGAGATCTTTACTTTTTATACATAAAAAATCTCATTTTTACGTATAAGAGATTTGAACATGTCATTTTCTTAAATTCATTTGGTAAGAGAACAAGAGTCTCGTTTTCTCGATCTTTTAATGTAAAAATCTGAGGCAAGATCACACTATATATAACCAACTGTTGTACCAACCCAAAAATACTCTTACATCCAAGAACTGCTATTAGAGTTTAGGTTCGATGAGATGAATATGAAGATATGCCGGAGTGATGGAGTGCGGGGGCTCGGTTTGCTTACCCTTACAAGTTTGAAGATGCACACACAAGAATAAGTTAGTTAGGGGCTTCAGTTGCCATAAAAAAAAACTCAAAAGTTGTGGGTGATACATAATGAATCTTAATTATCTGTGAATCGTGGTGATGAGCCACATGGACCTTAGTTCGAGGAGGAGATTGTTGGATACGTGCGATTAAAAGTCTTATATTAATAGTTGAAAAGACAAGAAAATTACATATAAAGTGTACGATTTCTTAATGGTATAAGATCTTTTAGAGAAAATCGTGCAGACTTAACCCAAAACAAATAATATCATACCATATAAAAATATCTTTGGGTTGGTTGTGCCCAACATCAATGAATAGGTGATGTGATGAAAAAGTTCAACTCAAGCTGACGCCTTTTTGGAAAAGTTGGACTTTGACCAATTTATTTACTGGGTGCGCTTGACCTAAATATAACTCAATTCACCCGTTTGTCACCTCTATGGTATAACTACATGTAGCTAATTTTCTAACATATGTTTTTCTCGCATTAGATTGCAGTATATTCTTGAAACCAGTGTTTATCCAAGAGAGGATGAGCAACTAAAAAAACTCAGACAAGCCTCATTCGACAAGTATAAAATTATGTAAGTCCCATATTTTGAATCGTACTAAATCCATGGAATATTGCGTACATTATGAGTTTTAAGTTTTATACATTAATAGGGTAAAAATAAATTATATGACTCAATTTATATAAGTAATTATAGGTAAATTTCTATGACAATCAAACTGATATCACAGATTCAATTACTGATAATATGAAATTTGTGTAGTTCAAATAATGTTACTGATAATGTTTTCAAAGTGCATTACATTGGGTGTAGCTTATGCTATGTTGGGAATCCTCCAAGTATAAGGGAGTTTCATTTATATATAGCCCATTGGCCAAAAATTAAGTAGGGAGATAGATATACAAAGTATATACACTGACTATGTATATTCATTCTTAATATACAAAAAATATATATTTGCGGGCTATTGCTCTTTACCTACAGGAGCTTGATTGGTGTGCCTCTAGATGAAGCCCAATTTCTGTGGATGCTCCTAAAGATCATGAATGCCATGGAGATTGGAGTTTTCACTGGTTACTCTCTACTGGCTACTGCTCTAGCTTTGCCTGAAGATGGGAAAGTGAGTATAATAATTAATTGCCACAATTTTATCACCCTTTAATAGTAAAAAATACACCTCAATTATTGTCTTTTTGCGAGTTTTATACCCAATTACGACTTGTTCTCTTTTTTTATAAACTATTGAACATATTTCAACTATCAGTTACTCCTTTTTCTTACCTAAATGATGGTGATAGTTTAGGTAGAGCAATGGAACAACTGATAATTGAGATGTATTATAATATATAAATGGTAATAGTTCGAGTAGAAAAAGCATAACAACTAATAGTTGAAGTGTGAAACTCTTTAAAAAATAATAGTTTGATGTGTGATGTGTTTTTGACTATTATCTTGCAAATTAATTAAACTATAGTGTTCTTTTCTTTAAAAAGAAAAGGACTCAAATTAGTTATGGCTTTCTATGTATTTTGATACACAGATAATAGCAATTGATCCGGATAGAATGCATACGAGGTCGGATTGCCATATATAAAGAATGCTAGTGTTGAGCATAAGATTGAATTTATTCAATCAGAGGCCTTGCCTGTTCTTGAAAACTCCTCACTAATGTATGTTTTATGCCTTTTTAGAATACTTGTTAAAATATTTTTAGTCATAAAGAGATATCTATAAGACTTTCAAAAATTTTATGTAGTTTTTGTATATGTAAATTATTTAAAAATTATTGCGGGAAGTCGTATATATGTTTATTATTTTCCTGCTAAACCCCCTGCCCAATAAAACTCGTAGTCAGGCCTACTGTATTTTCTCTAGAACACGAGTTTAAAAATTAGAGTTGAATGATTATCAAAGAAAAGGATGACATGAACATTTTAATTTGATGGCACGATCAATTTTGTTGTAGGCCTGTCAATATTATCACTAATTGAGTTAATTATAGCAAGCCCTTAAGTAATCTTTTTGTGGCGGATGAATCAAGGTCTAAAATTGGTTCGCCTAGTAAAAAAAGAAAATTAGAATCAATAAAGATTTCGTACCTTGTGCTAGTTATTAATTTAGGCGCATGCGAGAGGTGATGTATTATCAATTAGATCTCTTCCTATTGAGGTTTATATATTGTAGAGCTAATCAATGTTGAATATATTTACAATAAAAAACAGGGCAAACAAGAAAGGACATTTGATTTCATTTTCATTGATGCTGATATGGAGAACTATTTGAATTACCATGAAATGGTACTAAAATTGGTGAAAGTGGGAGGAGTAATAGGCTATGACAACGCCTTATGGTTCGGGGCTGTGGCACTTTCAGAGGATGATCCAATGCCAGAAGGCTTAAAGGCATTGAGGGGAGTTATTAGGAACATCAACAGCTTCTTAGCTAATGATTCTCGAATTGAATTAGCTCATCTTTCAACTGGTGACGGACTTACCCTTGGTCGGCGTCTCTACTAGTTTGAGACAAGGCTTAGTTGTTGTTGTTGTGGACTGATCCTTGGCAGGTGTCTCCACTAGTTTGAGACAAGGCTTAGTAGTTGTTGTTTCGTCCATCAGCTAATAATGGGCCATGATTTTGTCAAGCGGATGAGCTATATCATGCGTTTGCATTTTGGTTTCTCTTGTAATGCCTTGAAATGTTAATTATCAAAATATATTAAAGTAATATAATTGTAAATTTATTTTGTTCGTGTGACTTTATTGCAACGCTTTAGCATGGATGTATTCAATTGATCATTGTTTTTATACATAATAGATCTTTATTTATTTATTTATTTACACATAAAAAATTTGGAATTTTTTTTTCATTTCGTAAGAGGACAAAAAATCTTGTAAATTCCACTAAATGATCAAGTAAAGATCCTCCAGGTCATTTTCCCGACTTCTACAGATTTCTATGGTTTTGTCCTTCCCGTGATTGAGTTATGCTAAACAAAGTTTGATTTCATTATTGGTTAGGGAACAAAATGAGTTTTGAGTAATATTCTGGAAATCTTGAGTTTTAAAGTTTAAAGTGTGAAATATAGAATTTTAGGGATCATTTTGAGTGAGACCTCGAAACGTAAATCTGTCAATTCTATCTGCTTCGAAATGTCGACCTTGGTCTAGTAGCACCTTTGTATTCAGTTTTAACCCATTCATGGTGATTTTGGGTGTAGACGACATAAGGTTGAGGCTCAACATTCGGACTTAGAGTGCTCGAATTGAAAATCTGATGGTATCGGTGGATCCAGAAGGTGAGTTTTGACCTAGAATGAAGTCTTTCGTATTTTTCATTGTTATGCCCCGGAGTCATCCCTAGGCGGAACCAGTATCCTTAGCCACTAAGTTGCCCTAACAGCCTCAGAAGAACCACTTGGACCATAGCAGCCTCAGAAGAACCACTTGGACCATGTCTCAGCTCTAGAAAATAAATAAAACTCCATAGTCAATCCTCGAAGGAAGGAGGACTCACTACTGTTCTAACTTCTATGGGATGCAGGTTAATCAACCACGAGCGTCTGGAAAGCTAGTAGGTTTTGCATGGGGATTACAGTAATTAAGTATGAGATCAACACATGAAATGTACTGAGTATGTGAGCGAGTGCAACATGCTATGAAAATAAATAACTCATAGCTAGAAATGTATGAACAATTATAATATGTTCAACTTCAATACTCAACTTCAGTAAACAATTAAATATGCATTTTAAATAGTATCAGTTTAAAAGTTTCAACTTTCAAAAGTATAAAACAAGTTCATTAATTACTCCAGACTCAATATTCATAAATCAAGTTTTTCATTCTGATTCACAAATATTAGCTCAAAACTCTAACTTTCGAAACTCAACCCAATTAAGAAAATAATGCAATAAGACAATATTTAATTAAAAGTCTTCTTTTTAATACTTTACTCTTCTTTCTAACCTTATATTGACAATACTGACTCACTAACACATGACTGACCTTACTGACTCTACTAACTTTACAGATCTTGCTGACTTTACTGACTGACTTTACTGACCTTGGGAGGTTCTATAACTGACATTCCTCAAGCACAAGGCTAGAGGTCCAAATGTATCCATATGCTGGGTGGGGTTCCACTCCTTTCAAAGTAAGGGCTATGAACTATATCCTAATGGATCCACTATGCTTGAACTGTAAACACCTTTTTGGACCATGAACTTACCTACGTTTAACAACACTGGTATGGGATAAGGACTAAGTTTCTCAAATTCGCTCGGTGCTAATATTACTTCCAAAACTGACCATGGATTGTACACAAATTGACTCTGTTTTCTTGACCGTAAGGACCCATGAACTCATGAATTAGCTGTCTCTGCCATATCACTATCACATTATAATATTTTAACCTTCTTTTAGTTAACTGACTCATATGTAATTAGATTCTAAAAGCCAAAATCTAAGGTTATATTTCATAAAACTGATCATGACCATGAACCTCACCCTACGACTGACCATACCATGAACCATGAACCCAAATAAGAGAACTTGCCCAAAAACATGACTAACTTAGCATATAGACTCCACATAGGGACTTGAACTTATAAACTAGACCAATCTTTACAATTTATAATAATTTATGCAAAATTTGTCAAAATTTATGCTTATGTCATAAATATGACTCTTCAGTTTAAAAGGCATGCAAATTCATTAATTTTAGGTAATAAACCTCAAAATCATCATTTAGTTTATACGTCAAAACTCCTATTAACTTTTACTATTTTAATGACCCTCATGGTCATTTATGATAAATACATAACATTTTATATTCTAGAACATTTTGATAGTTGTCCCAAGTCATTTATAACTTGCTGGGACCAACAGTTTGGATCCCTGGCGACTCGATCGAGAAATATCTCAAATTTCCTATTTTAGAGCCTAAAATTAAGTATTCATTGAGCAAAGTCAACATTCCTTCAAGAAGAGCTCAGAATTAAATTCCAACAGTTTCGTTAGCTCCAGAATACCAAATAAAGTCAAGATTGACCTTCAGTTTGTGTTTTGGAGGTTTCGTTTGCAAATTATGCAAAATTGTGGATTTTAGTTAGTTTTAAAGCCTAAAGAGGAGCTTGAGTGGTAATTTGATGTTCGGCATGTCGGATTGGAATTCTGATTCTACCAGTAGCTTTAAAATGATGAATTTAGGATAGGTGAGGTGTTGGTATAATTTCTAGCTTGTCTTTGCATTTTCGAGGTATTAGCGGAGAAATGCACTTTTGGCTACTTTTGGTTTGAGGGTCATTTGAGTAAACGACCTTGAATTTCAGTTTTGTCGATTCTGTTGAGTCTGAAATATTATTTACATGCTATTTGTCTATTTGGATTATCAAAATTAGACTCCGTTTGATCCTCGAACCCTTGATATAAAAGCTAGAAAATTGCAGCTGGAATCTGCAACTGGTGCAGATAATCCTTCAGCGCGATTGCGGTAAAATTGGCTCGATCGCGATGCAAAAAAATTCCCTTCTGTGCAGTCGTGATCCCCTAGGCGCGATTGTGATAGGGTCAAGGAAAAATCTTCTGCACGATCGCGACACCACCACGCGATTGCGATGCCTAGAAAGTTTCTTCAGTGCGATCGCACTGGCCTAACGCGATCGCGATGAAGCGGGCTTGACAACATAAAATCCCGCAACAACTTTTTTTTATATTATTTCAACCAAAAACTCAATTCTCTCATTTCTTGGGTGAAAATACATTCTGAAACACCATCCCAAGTCTAAGGAAAATCTTCTCAGCGTTTTCCATCGAATTCTACACAAATTTGGGTAAGTTTCTTCTCTTATTCTTCATTAATTTTCTTAGTTTTCCACCAATAATGGCACCAATAGTTGAGGTTGATGAAATCATCCCATAATCTGGTTATTGTCGTATAATTCTTTGTAAATTGAATATACATTGCTCCTAAGATCATTAATTCATCATAATTCCAACATATATTTGTACAGATTGAATCTTTGACCCTTTTAGGGTCAAATCTGTCCGGGATGATTTGAAGCTCTTCCCACGTTCACATTGTGCCTAAATTTGGAGCACAGGTTCCTAGTAGCGTTGGGAACCCTATAGTTAAATTTATCTGCAGTTTCGACAAGCAGGCCCCGTAAGCCCATTTTAGGTCCGATTTTGGATCCAGTCTGAATATTAGCACAAAATACATCGTTAGACTCATATTAACGTATATAATTCATTGACACAAGTTTCAGATTATTTGGAGACTGTTTGACGTTATTTGGAGTATGATTTGTGAATTTACAGTGCTTTATCGTCGGACGACAGGTAGGCTCCGTGGGGCTATCTCTGGCCTTATATCTTTAAAATATAATAAATAGCATCCTTGGGTTGGTTATGTAGGTTGTGTAGTAACCCAGTACAGTTCTTTTTCCCGGTCTATATTAATATTGATATTTTGGCACCCAGGTGATATGGGGCCCGAGACTTAGCATTGGATTAGAGATACCTGTGCAAGGCATAACAGTGGATAATTCATGATTATATGTTGATATATATGTGATGTTGATATGATAGGAATTCATGGCACGGAGAGACCGAGCCTAAAGCTCCGATGAGAGTGCATTGGAGTTGGGTAGTATCACCTTCTGATTTATGAGCCATGATGGCCATCGGATGATTTGATGATAAAGTTTCATAAGAGTATAAAGAAATAAATGTGAACACTTTAATAATAATATAAGTAATTGTCTTTTACTGGTTTAGTCTCGACACTGTATCGAGCACCTGGTAAGACTGTTTTTACTTTTTTTAGTCCAGGTTTCACCTTCTGACACTGGGAAATATATATATATTTTTACTGATAAATGCTAGGACTTGAGATTGACTCCGTTTGGCAGTGAGTACAACACTGGGACTTGAGACTGTTGTCGTACGACAATGAGTATAACTTTTTGACACACGTGATACTAGTGGTTGTGGAAACATGATGATATTGATTATTGAGGACCATAAGTGATACTACCATATACATTGCCGTTGAATGCCTTGATTTGCTGAGTATGGCTAACGTATATTATTGATATGATATGATTGATATGAGGCACTATGTGCCCGCAGAATAATATTAATATGAGGCAATATGTGCTAGTGGGATAACACTTATATGAGGCACTAGATGCCAACGGAATAACATCATTGAGGGGCACTATGTGCCGATTATGATTCATTGTGGTTTTGAAAGTGGGATGTGAGGTTCTAATGACGATCATGTTTTTGTTACTTTTCTGCACTCGTTTTCTTCAGTTTGCTCATAGACCGAGTGGGGGATCTATGGGTGAGTATGTTGTGTGTACGCTGCTCTTTCTTATGGGGGACTTGTCAGCGTTTAATTATTTTACTTTCTTATTCGTATCCTTGCATAGTTGTGCTTATTAGTCACTTGTTCATTCATGTTATGTGGGATTAGTGCTTTATACTTTTATTCGTTCCATTATCCTTTCACTTGAGGTTACCGGTATACCGACCATATTCTACTCCTATCTTCTTTGACTACTATTTATTGTGTATATTCTTACATATGTTGTTGCGAGGATACCGGGCACGTTCTCTTCCATTGCATGCAATCCTGTTATGTGATTAGCTAGCACTATCAGTTTATGTGACACTTGTTTCGTACTTGAGTTGCTATTTTCCTGTATTGTACTATTTGCTTCCGTGACCCTTTTTCTTATACTTTGTTATTTACTGCTTTTATTAATGTTATGTGCTCAATGGGCCCTCAAAGCCTACTGAGTATGGGTTGCTTCACGACTTGTACTCATACTACACTTGCACTTGTGCAGATTTGAGTACAAGTTCCCGTTCGTGATACACAAATTGTTGTTCCTTAGGATTCCATTCACCTCGGAGATTCAGGGTGAGCTTGGCGTCCATCTTGATCCTGCTTCTTTTCAGGCTTATGTTTTAGTAATTTCCATTGTATTTCGAAGACATGTTAATACTATTTTTATTTCAGTTTTTATCATTCTATACGTAGTGGTTCGTTGACACTGATACCAAATTTTGGGTGGTTTATTTCTTAATTAATTCTGTAATTTTAATATTACTTTATTTTGACTTTTGATATTCTTCCATATTAAATGTATAGTCCTCCGCTTCAAATTTGAATTATGGGGTTTGATTCTCCTACTGGTGGTAAAGTAGGTGCCATTGTGATCCGCAAAATTATGTCGTGGCACAAACATTTCCTCTTCAATCTCTCCCCCTCCTTCATTTATATTTTGATCAATTCAAGGGGGTATTGGTGGAATTTATTTGTATTGAGGTGGGAAGTGTTCTTCGACACCTTGTTATCGAATTTGGTATGTTTCTCCCTCCATTTTTTCCTCTTAAGCTTTGCATGACCTCAAATGGTGGAATTTTGATCCTTGGCTCGATTGTAGTAATTCCTTGGTAATTAGCAAGTTAGCATGGTGTTGGAGCTATAGTCAACCTTCTCCTACAATTTTATCTCTATTTCAGGTGAGTTTCGCACCTTGTTTTGCTAAAACTCCGTTTGCAATGTTTTGTACTTTTTATAATCTTTGTTTGGACAATTGAGGACCTTCCGGAGTTATGGCGATATTCATAATCTTTGTTTGATTGTGGATGCCTTTGGAGCTTCGGGACTACGTTGTGTGTACTTTGAGGATTCTCGCTGGTGCCCAGGTAGGCTAGGTTTATTTTTCTTATAGACTAGGCTATAGTATTATACTTGTTAGTGTGGCTAGCTGTGTGGGATGGTCGTTAGGTTGGACACTTTTTCTTAGATAATTTATCTATCCGTGCTTGCTTCTGGGGGGGCCGTGGATGGGTGTAGAGGGGGTTGAGATATATGTGAATGCCCTGGTCCTATCGCGAGTAACCTCAAACCTTATTGGCCATGTTTGATCCATTATATGATGAGCGATGTGAGATGAGTTCTTAGCTGGTGGCCTTTGGCGATCCTCATTATCAGTTACTCCTTTCTTATTGTTAAT
>JBDJHY010221557.1:0-11197 GCA_039654485.1 Withania somnifera | reverse complement strand
TCATCTTGAAGGAAAGTTGACTTAAGTCAACGAGTACTAAGTTTAAAGCTCTAAAACAAGGAATTTGAGATATCTCTTGACCGAGTCGCCAGGGATCCGGAACTGCCGGTTCCAGCAAGTTATAAATAACTTGGGAAAACTACTGAAACACTTAAAGATACAAGACAATGCGAGTTTATCTTAAATGACCTTAAGGGTCATTACAATAGGTGCCAACACAATCGGATTTCGAGTCATGACAAGTAGAATTGTAGGGATCCTCAAAGTAATTTTGTTTGTTTTTTATATATTTTACCATTTTCCCCCCTTCGTAGTTGCATTATGATAAACTAAGTCTAATTCCATGATTAGTTTGGAAATGGAAAAGGATTTTGGGAAAGTTTTGGAGAATTTTCTATTTTGAAGCTTAAAGTGTGAAAGAGTTGGCTTTAGTAAACAAACGGAGTTTGGAGCCTCTGATTGAAAATCTATCAGTTCCACAAGCTCTGAAATGCAAATTTTGTTCTAGGAGGACCTTCATTTTATGTTTTACCATTTCATTGTGATTTTGAGTGGTTTGACAAGATAAGGTATAAGCTTAAGATGGATGGTTGACTTGAGTTAAAATTTAAGGTTAGAGTGCTCGAATTCAAATCTAATAATTCCATTGGATTCGAAAGGTATTTTTCAATCTAGAATGAGGCCTTGTTTATTTTCCATAGATCTGGGGGAATTCTTGTCTTTTAGTCAAAAGTTAGTTTACTAGGTCTTTAACGGATATTGGGTTAAGGAGTCCACAGATACGAGTTTTGACAGTTTCATTGAATTTCGAACATCAAATTTTATATATTTGCATATATGATTTGTTTTTGTAGGGTTCCAAATGAATACAGAGTATTCGTTCCAACTTTTCAATATTGTTGAAAGTTGTTGTCATTGATATGCTAGTTTGGCCGATTTATTGGCAAAAAGACCAATTTATCGGTCTTATATGATAGATCGAAACTTTTGTCTAATTTATCAATGATGTCCTACTTTTGTTTGATTTATGGGTCATGTCTAATAAATTGGCATTTTTGTATGATTTATCGGCATCCACTGATATAAAAGTGAAGGTTTTGATTTTTCTTATGAGTTGTTCATATTTTTGCAAACCCAAGGCATATTTCTTAAATTTTTGCAATAGTGAAAGAGGGAATTCAAGTCCAAACCACTGGTTAACTATTTCTAACATTATTTCTTCGATTTCAACATGAATTAAACCTTGGAACCATGATTTCTAATGATAAAAATGGTGAAACTTCTCATAACCTCAAAAAATGGATATTTGAGATTTCGGATTACAAAATGGATTAGAATTTTGATCAGAGTTGATATTGAGATTCCCTAAGTATTGGATACAATATTTTCACAACAAAATTTTTATTTCGACCTTGTGGGCCCGGGTGGAATTTTAAATAAAGCTTTAGAATGTTGAATTATAGGCATTGATTGATGCGTTTTCTTGTGTATAATGTGCTTGTTTAGAGGCTTTACAAAAGTGAAAAGCTCACGAGTGATATTGTTCTTTGTTCTAAGGAAATTTGAGGCTCAGTGGTCTTTTTATAAAATATTGGAGTGTATTACTTGCTTAATTAATAGTAATTGGGGGTAATGGGAATATTGGGGGTGACCATGTGGGTGAAATGACGAGAATTAACCCGGTTAACAGTGTCAAGCATGCCAAGATAAAAACAGTCTAAATTACTTGATAATTGGTTCCTATTTTTACAAACTTGGAAAATTATGTCCAATTGAATGAGTTGATTATTATGTGTGATGCCTTGAGTAGGCTTGAATTGTTGTGATTGAAATAATATTATTTTCTTGACTGTGATGTATTGATATTTCCTTATGATGGTGGTGTTGGCTAGTTGAATTGAGTTGATAATTGCCTAAGTGAGGCCGATATACTTGCTTTTTGATA
This sequence comes from Withania somnifera, assembly GCA_039654485.1. Classification (NCBI taxonomy): domain Eukaryota; kingdom Viridiplantae; phylum Streptophyta; class Magnoliopsida; order Solanales; family Solanaceae; genus Withania; species Withania somnifera. The sequence goes on along the minus strand of JBDJHY010221557.1, from coordinate 9,252 downwards.
TGAAATAGCCTATTTTGTATGAATTACTTGAGATAATTATATAATTGTTGACTTGTATATTGAATTATTATTGTGTCTTGAAACTATTAGAAAGACACAATCGAGGCTCTTACTGGGTGTCTATAATATTAAAAAGACTCGAGGCTCTGATCGGGTGTCTAGGTGATTGGAAAGGCAGAACTGAGGCTCTAACCAAATGCTTATATCATTAGAAAGACACAGTTGAGGCTCTGACTGATTTTCCATATTGATAGAAATGCAGAGCTAAGGCTCTGACCGGGTGCCATGAATGAAGGAATTGATATTGTGCATTGTCGATGACTTGGGAAAATACCACCTATTCTGATTTATTTTTGGGCTATATACCCTTGTTGATGATTCTTGATTGTTATTGAGCTGAAGGTTTCGTGCAACTCTATTTCTATAGCATGAGTTGTAGTATTAGTGTAGTTACTTATACGTCCATGCATTTGTATAAACTATTATTGGGTTGTCAGATATAAATTGTGTAAAAGTTATAGTATCGAGGGTTGGATGAAAGTAAGGAGTTCATCATTGCTTTAAATTTAGACCAGTAAGGACACTGCTAATTACTGTAGTTATGTACTCAGTCCGTGCTTTTCTGCACTTCTTATGCAGGTACCATGCCCTAAACTTTGTGATCTCCTCTCTATTTTAGTCCCGGAGCACTCTGATATCATTTGAGGTAGTTGCTCATCTCATCCGCAATGCCGAACACTTCTTTTATCTTTTAGTTTGGTTATGTCTTCACTTACTATGAACCTTATCAAGACTATAGAATTATTGTATTATATCTTAATCATAGGTTTTGTACAGTGGTAATCTGGTTTGGGTTGTTATATATATCATTTCCACTTTAATAGTCCATTTATATTTTTTACCTCCACATGATTATTCTCCTTGTTTAAGAATTGTTAGTTCTTGCTGACCTATTATGGTGATAGGATTTTAGGTTGTGAAAAATTAGTATCATAGCCCTAGATTAGTATGTCCTACTGTCCACAAGTCAAGTTTAGTAGAGTCTCGTAGATCAGTGTGGATACATCCATTACTTATCCTCAGGACGCTACGTAACTCTAAGAAAAATATCCTTTTATTCTTATATTTTGTCGTAAGTTCACATGTGTTGAGTCCTCAAGTATTTTTTGTGACAGATAGTAAGGATCAGCGCTAAAGCTCATGAAGGTGAGCACCATATTCTTAAGCCTACTGCCCGAGGTATAGGTACGGCCATAGTTAGAGGTAGCACTAGGGAAATAACACTAGTTAGAGGATGATCTAGAGCAGCCTTCCTAGATCCCTAGATTAAGATGGGTGAGGAGCAGGTTCCTCATAAGTATATGTCAAACCCATTATTGCAGGACACACTACTCATAGTTCTAGAGGTGTTAGAGAGTATGGAACAGGGAGATATATCGCATGGTTTGCAGACCCGAGCAGGAATAGAAAGTATCCCAATAGACTACTCTTATGGTTCATGATCTAGTAGGCCATCCACTACCAATTCCAATTTAGGTTGGTCAGGTACCTGCAGTTTTGATTCTAGCAGGTCAGCCTCCAGTGGTTTAGGGGTAGGTGGGTCAGCCACGATCACATAGAGGGTCTATAAATGCCTATAAGTGTTAGACCTTGGGTGTGGTTATTTTTTAGATATTACATGAGCAGCAGAAGATGGTCAAGTTCATGTCACGACCTCTCAATTAGAGAGAGGAGCCCCCTTTCAAATTGTTATTTAGACTTCCAGGGGTTTTGAGAAGTTGAGGACAGATCAGTTTGGAGATGTTAGGGGAAAGAGGCCATACGGGAAAGAGGACATATGGGTTCAATTAAAGACTTTTGATGCTAGCCAGTTGGATCAAAGTTTATTTAGCCTAGGCAGGGTTCATATGGGTTACATTAGTGGATTTCTGACTTAGGTGGTAATTCGATTTATTAGAGTACATTGCATCAGCCTATAATTCTGAGATCATTCTTTAATTATGGTAATTCAGGTCATATACAGAGGTTCTATCCCTAGTGTATGTAGTTAGAGGCTTCTTATGTTCTAGTTAGGGTACATATGCCTTCGGACAAAGGTAGATAGAGGCACAGATGGGTAGAGATGAATAGCATGGTAGAGGGGCACAGTAGACTAGGAGAGGCTCGGATCGTGCTATAGTTCAGTCCAGAGGTGGGCGCACTCAATGTAATGCATTTCCAGGGAGGTCAAGGAAGAGTTATTTAGTTCGGTAATCACAAGTATCATCCCGATTTGCCATCGACCGGCATCTGTATTATTTGATCAGGGATCTACTCATTCTTATATGCCTACATATTTTGCAGCGAGTTTTGATATGTTGTGTGATGTTTTTTATGTCTACTCTCATCGGTAATTCTCTAGTGGTGTATAGGGTGTGTTTATCTCATCTTGTTGTCTTATAAAGGTATGGGACATGGGTAGAGTTGATTTTTCTAGATATGATTGATTTTGATACTATTCTGGGTATGGATTGGCTCTCTCCTTATCATGATGTCAATAAGTGACATGTCAATCTATTACTTTATTTATGCTAGGTGTCCCAAGAGTGGAGTGGAAAAAGGGTGTTTATCTTATTTGGATTTTGTGAGAGATATTAATATTGATTTCCCTCCCTTAAAGTCTATTCTTGTGGTTAGCGAGTTTCTTGATGTATTCCCGATAAATCTTTCTAGTTTTCCTCCTGATAGAGATATTGATTTTGGCATTGATTTAGAGTCGGGAACTAAGACATTTCTATACCTTCTTACCACATGGCCCCTACTGAGTTGAAAGATTAGTTATAGGACTTTCTCAATAAGGGTTTCATTCGTCCTAGTGCGTTGCCTTGGGGTGAGCCTAACTTATTTGTGAAAAAAAGGATGGATCCATGTGTGTCTATTAACTATTGTCAGTTGAATAAGGTGACTATGAAGAACAAGTACCCATTGTCTCGTATTGATGAAGTTTGATCAGGTTTAGGGTGCTGCTATCTTTTCTAAGATTAATTTGAGGTTTGGAAACCACCAGTTGAGTATTAGGCCCTCAATATTCCTATCAGCCTTTCAGAATAGATATAGTCACTATAAGATCTTGGTGAGGCCTTTTGGGCTTACTAATTCCCCAGATGCATTTATGGATTTGATGAATGGTATGTTCTATTTCTATCTTTATTCCTTCGTTATTGTTCTTATTGATGATATCTTGGTGTATTCCAGGACTGAGGCGTATCATGTTACGTATTTGAAGGAAGTTCTTTAGAGGCTGCGTGATAAGTAGGTATATGTTAAGTTCTGTCCAAGGATGGTATGATGGTTAGTCTGTCCAAGATTGCAGTCGTGAGAGATGAGGTGAGGCCTAATTCACCGACTGAGATTCAAAATTTTATTAGGTTAGTAGGGTATTACAAGTGGATTGTGCAGGGGTTTTTTTATTAAAGCTCCATCGACTCGATAGACTGGGGAAAATGTGGCTTTTTAGTAATGAGTGTGAGGAGAGATTTCAAAAGCTCAAATCTTTATTAACTTTTCCCGTGAAGGATGAAGGTTTCACCTTGCAATGTGATGCTTCTAAAGTTGGTTTGGGCGGAGTATTGATGCAAAATGAAAAGGTTTTGTCTTATTCTTCAAGGAAGTTGAAGGGGCATGAGAAGAACTACCCTACTTACGATTTGGAGTTGGTTGTGGTGGTATTTTTATTAAAGTTATGGAGACATTTTATTTATGGGGTGCATTATGAGGTGTTCTCTGATCAGAGGAGTCTTCAGTATATCTTCAGCTAGAAGATCTCAATTTGAGGCAACATTGTTGGTAAGAGTTGCTAAAGGACTATGACATGACTATATTATACCATCTGGGCAAGGCCAACGTGGTGCCGGATGACCTTAATAGGAACTCCTTGAATATGGTTAGTTTGGATACCATTCAAGTTGAGAAGCAGCCTTGGCTAGAGATATTTAAAATCTGGCCAACCGATTGATTAGATTGCAGATTGCAGATTTTGTGTGAAAAAAATGATGATGCTAGTCTGAGGACTATTTTAGATAAGGTAGTGTGATGATTTCTCACTTGGAATTATTTAAATGTGGAGCTTAGATTATGTGATGGCATATCTATAGAATTGACTGGTGCCTACTTATATTGTTGAAATGTCATAACTCTGTAATTGATCGGTGCCTAATGATATTTTTGGATGGCATGAATATGTAATAGACCAGTGCCTATTTATGTTGTCAAAATGACATGACTGTACAATTGACCGGTGCCTACTTTTATTATTGAAATGGCATGACTGTGTAATTGACAGGTGCCTACTTTATTAATGATTTTTGGTTGTTGTTTTATTGGAAGTTTTGAGATACCCTATCCTTGTTGGTTGGACTTGTAGTGTTGGTGTTACTACTAATATTTCTATCCATTCATAAAAAATTGTGAGGAAGTTGTATATATCTATTTCAGGTTGTAGTATTTTGAGGATTGGTTGGGAATTAGGAGTTTTTATTTTCTCTTTATAGTTAGCTAGTTGAGGACACTGTTGAATACCGTTGTTTTGTACTCTTGCTTTTTCTGTACTTTTATATTGGTGTGCCTAGGATTTCGTAATCGTCTTTCTATACTCATCCAGGCTTCATTTGAGACATTCCGGGGTAATTTCCCTTTCGTTCAGTAGTTTCCAGATGACTTATATCATTTACTTTCTATATCTTTACTTATTAGAAATATTGAAAGACTTGGGACTTTGTATAAACTCTAGTTTAGTGATTATGTACAGTGACAACTGGTTTTGGGCATATTGTAGTTGACTTACGCATTCTCAATGGGTTTACTCATTATTAGCTATATTTATTACTTTCCTCTGCTAATTGTATCTTACTTCATTTTACACTGTGACTTAGAATAACCTACCGAGCTGGGAAGGTAGGTGCCATCAAGCCTGAATTTCGGGCGGTGACACTATCATACAATTAACAAAATAAATTTTGGTCATTAAAGGTATTGTATTGATTGAATTAGTTATTATCGTTGAAGATTTATAATAACTGGATAACAAATTAAATGGAAAAATTCGACCGCTAAAAACAACATATAACTACTGAAATCTATTATTCTATTTCAAGATTTTAACGACCAAATAACCATCAATGAAGAAAAAATTGGTCATTCAAAAATAAGTGTAATAATTGAATTAATATTGTCTCTAAATAATATTTAACTACTGGATATGAATTCGGTCGTTAAACTTTATCGACGGAGATTTTAAAGACAAGAAACAACTAATATTTACCCAGTTATTATAAATTTTTAACAACTAAATTTTGTCTTTTAGTGACTGAATTTTCTTTCTTTAAAAGTCAATTTCTTGTAGTGGAAGAAACAGCAGAAGGCATCGAGGGGACATTAGTTTTCAATGAATTGTAAATCAAATACAAGATCTTATTCACCAGATGATAAGGATCATGTTTCCCTGGATAAGAAAGAGTTCCACTAGAGTAGTCATCTTTAGTGAAATTTTTACGTAACTACAGTCCTAAAATGTATTATCAGAAAGTTACTTGGAGGTCCACAGAAGAAGGGAGAATAAATTACAAAACAGATGGTGCTAGTAGATGGAACCCAAGCACTGGTTCATATGGATTTTGCTTGAGATATAAAACATGTAACTTGATCTATACTCTAGCAGAGATATTAGGAGGCACAAGAAACATGGAATCAGAGGCAAATCTATCTTAGAAGAAATGAAATATTACAGAGAAAATGGAATTCAGAGCATAATACTAGAAACTAACTCACTGGTCATAAAAGCATTATAAAAGAGGTTTGGCAGGTACCATAGGAGTTAGCAAAAGCACTACAAGATATAAAGAATATAATGAAGTCATCAACACGTGGATTGCACATATATAGAGAGACCGACACTCTTTTTTCTTTCACAATTCTCATCAAAGGGTTTGGACCATGTCTCCGTATAGGCTTGTAAATGCTTTGGCTAACTGTGCATTCACTCAAGAAGGCAAACATGTATTTAGCACTTTTCAAGATTTTCCTACAACTTGAAAAAAAAATTTGAACATTGACAAAGCTCATATTCCCAAAATCAAAGTCAAGACAAGGAAAAATAACACAATATGGAATCATTAGCATCATAAAGCACCAGATAGATTATTGCAGGCAAAAACAACATCCACAAGTGTTAGGATGGTAAACAACCAGAGATATTTACATTGCAATCCTACCATTAGATATAGAATTAAAAAATATAGCTAAAGTAAGATCTCTAGCTATCAAGATACTTCACCACTAACGAATAGCTAAAGTAAGATCTCTAGCTATCAAGATACTTCACCATTAACGAAAGACAGAAGGTTTTCTTCAAATTTAGAGACTGAAAACATGTACTCTGCAGGCAAAGACATCCACATATTCTTACACCTAAGAAAGAGAAGCAGTCAGTCAAGATGGAGAAACAACTTTTGGATTATCTTTTTATGGCAAAATGGGAGTTTAGTGGTGGGGCCTTGAGTTTGCACATTGTCCTTCTCCGATCTTCTAGGGTTGAACCCTGACCACCTGTCATAGGTAGGTCAGCAAACTATTACCAGAAATGAAGGCTTAAAATATAGGAAAAATTACATAGAATAGAAAATTTGAGCCCCTAATTAATATCTGTAGAACATGTTTTAAAAAATTATATCTCATAGCTCAAATAGCAAAACTTTCAAAAGGAACCCATTAAATATGATATATATATAGATTAATTTGTACTCTCTCATTATTGTTAGTTTTTGTGCCATTTTAGGGTTCCATCATCATTCTCATTTCAATTTTAAATTATTGTTAGTTTTTGTGCCATTTTAGGGTTCCATCATCATTCTCATTTCAATTTTAATTGAAGAGAATAAAGAGGGTCCTCAGGCAAGACGTGGCAATATATAGAGGCTATAATGGTGAACAGGGGGCGACAACAGCAAAAGCAACAGTGAACGGAGTTCATGAGATGGCATAATGAGAAAGAAAAGAATAAATCAGAGATTTGTACAATGAAACCTCCACATAAGTGAGTTGTGAATTGGATCAAAGATTCTTTTCCTTTACTGTTACTATTTTCAAGTTCTTGACTAGGATTGATTTTTGCTTGCAGAGATATATGGCTTTTTATGCATATTTTTATGGAAAAATTACATAGAATAGAAAACTTCTACCACTAGTTTCATTGTAATATACATCCACCCTCTCAAGTTGAAGATCTGTGTCTCCATGGTACCGTCCGGTGGAATCAATTCCGTGCTCCGCGCACACGACTTCCCAAAACTTGGATCCGATCTGGTTGCCGCATTGGCCACCTTGAATGTGAAGAATTTCACGCATTTTCAATGAAGGAGAAAACTGGGAAAAGAGTTTATGGAGGAAGGGTTGGATCGAAGAAAAGAGGAAGACGGGTTGAAGGATTTGAAAGGTGAAAATAATGATGCTTTGTTCAGAAATGTGGGGCTTTTGAAAGGTGAAAATTGAATATATATATATAAAGAGAGGCTCTTGTTTACCCTTCAATAAAGAGAGGCTCTTGTTTACCCTTCAATAACCTACGCCGCTTGTTTTAATTTGAATTTTGAATTTCGAATTTCTAAGATTGGCGCTTCGAGAATGTAAGTGAAAGTTTTGTTGCGGTATAGCTTCGTTACTTCGTATAGGGGTGGGCATAGCTGTAAATCCGAATTACAAATATGGAAATTGAAATTTTAATATTACAATTTAAATATATGGTAGTATTTGATGTGTAGTTTAAATTTTTTGTGTTCGATATTTATAAAAAAAAAAAAAAAAAATTGTACAAAAGTATATGGTTATAAGTACGCTATTATAATGCAAGCAGACGTACGGTCACTTTAAATTGGCTTGAAATTCCACTGATATACCAAAGGATCGTTTGCTACACGACATAAGAAGGAATATTTTAGGATTAAAATTTGAAATACACTCCAGAAAAAGTTAGGACTAAAAGTGAGATGAAGTTAAAATGCGGAAAGCGGGGTTGATATGGTTCGGACATGTGATCAGGAGAGACATTGATGCTTCAGTGCGAAAGTGTAAGAGGTTGGCTATTGATAGTTTCAGGTGAGGTAGATAAACAGAAGAAATATTAGAAGGATGTGACTAAATATGACATAGAGTAGTTACGGTTTACCAAAAATATGATCCTAAATAGAAAATTGTTGAGGATGAATATTAGGGTAGAAAGATAATAGGTAAGATTGTATTATTGTTAATAGACAGACGTTTTTGTTTGAATCGTGCTAGAAGTCCTAGTAATATGTTTGTAGTGTCTTTTTCTTGAAGTTTTAGTGATTTGTATTGGGTCGATTTGATTGTTTATATACCACTGTTATTGTTGTGTGATTGTCTTTTTTTTATACTTTTTGATGTTTTTGTATATCTGTCGATATTATATTGTGTCTTTTTCTGAATTATTTCTATCTCATGTCAGGAGTCTATCGGAAACGGCTTTTCTACCTCACATATGAGTAGTGGTATGGATTATGTACGCTCTACCCTCCTCAAGTCCCACTTTGTGAGAATATACAGTGTTTGTCGTTGTTGTACTGTCTACTAAATGCAATATAAAGTTGATCCCATGTTTAATCCTGGTATATGTCCACTTCTCCAATCTAGCATGAAATTATTTTAGCACATGTCCCATATGGTATAAGTTATACAAAAATTATAATGGTAGGATTATAATTTCTGGACTAATTTATATCATATAGAAAATGATATAAAATAATTTTTTGTTGGATAAGATAAGATAAGTGTGCATATCTCATGATTAAATCTGAAATTTTCTACTAAAGCAACATAAACTATATCTCAAATTTAATTTTAAAATATTCGTCGTTATCTTGTGTACCAAACGATTCTTAACTAAGTCCGTATCATTTAAACACGTACAAATTGCAGTAAGTCATATATATTTTAGGACATGCAACATCTTTTAGGCTGCGTTCATTAACAGAAAACTGTTTTCAATTTTCCATCTCCAAAATTCTAAATTTTCCAATTCTAAGAAAATTCAGAAAACTTGTTCAACAGCACACAATTTTCCAATTTAGAAAAATGAAAAACTTGTTCAACAACACATAATTTTTCAGTTTAGAATAATGGAAATCTTTTTCAAAAAATGCTTTTTAAAATTTTGATCAAACATTAATTATTTATCAAAAGTATTTTTTAATTTATTGACAA
>JBDJHY010221547.1:0-11197 GCA_039654485.1 Withania somnifera | reverse complement strand
GCTTGCATACAAATGCTTGAACTGTCAGACCGTTAAAATTGAGCACCAATGATTTGGTGGAGTAGCTTAGAGGGTAAAAATTTCTTCATTTAAGTGGGAGAGTATCACCATGGATTTTGTTGTGGGGCTTCCTCCAATGCAGGTAGATTTGATTCAATTTGGATATTATGCACCATTTGACTAAGGCTACTCATTTATTTTGGTCAAAGTGGATTATAATGTTGAGAAGTTAGAGGAGATCTATCTCAGTCAGGTTATTTGTTTGCATGTTTTCCCTATATCTATCATTTTTTATCGAGGTTCTTAGTTTACTTTGCACTATTGGAGGGCACTATAACATAGTTTGAGTACTTAACTGGATATGAATACAACTTTTTATCCTCAGACGGATGGACATTTTGAGTGAATGATTGATATATTAGAGGATATTTATCAAGCCCATGTTATTGATTTTTTAGGCCTTTATCATAAGAACTTATTATTAGCAGAGTTTGCATAAAATGATGGTTACCATTCTAGAATTAATGGCTCCTTTTAAGATATTTTATGGTAGGACATATATATATATATATATCTCTGATTGGTTAGTTTGATGTTTTTAAGGTGAGGGCCTTAGATATAGATTTTATTCATGATGCTATAAAGATGGTTCGAGTCATTTAGAGAAGTTTGTTGATATCCCAGAGTAGGAAAAAGAGTTATGCTGAGAGGAGGGTTTTATCCCTAGAGTTCATGGAGAGTGACCGTGTTTTGGTTAAAGTATTACCCATGAAGGTTGTGATGAGGTTTGAAAATAAGGACAAGTTTAGCCCTAGTTTCATTTCCCTATTTAAGATTTTGAAGTATAATGGGGAGATATCCTTTCCACCTATTTATCAATGGTGCATCATATTTTTATGTTTCCAATCTTCAAAATACATTCCGAATGATTTCTATATGATTCAATATAACTCTATGACTTTATATTTGAACTTGACTAAGAGAAGGAGCCAATGTCTCTTCTAGACCGGCAAGTTAGAAAGTTGAGGACTAAAGAGATTTCTTAGTGAAAGTTATGTTAAAGCACTATTTATTTTCATAGGCTGCTTGGGAGATGAGTCTAATATGCTATCCAAATATCTTTATATTTTTTAGGGTTTAGGTACTTTCTATTCCTTTATGTTGGAGGATGGACATGATTTTTAGTGGTGGATAATGTAATAACCCTAAAGGTCATTTTTGGAATTCATAAAAAGATTATCATTTTCCCTTCCCAATAGTTTCCCAGCGTCATATTTGATAGTTTATGTGGTTAGTTTTTAAACAAGAGTGAAAATTTACAAGTTTTGAGAAATTTTTAATTTTGGAAGCCTTTATGTTTAAATAGTTGCTTTTAGTTAATATTTATAGTTTCAAGTTTCAGAATGAAATTCTGTCATTTCCATCATCTTTAAAATGGGAAATTTATCTAGGAGGATCTTTTTTTCCAGTTTTAGACTTTTCATGGTGATTTTAGCCCGTCAGATGAGATAAGTTGAATTTTAACCCAAAGTTTGACTTTGATAAAATATTTGATGATCTGGTGCTGATATTCAATTTTTTTCAATTATGTTGGATTTTAAAGGTCATTTTTGTCCTAAGAGAGGGGTCAGATAATTTTTTGGAGGTCGCTGGTGCATATTGGAATTTTTGAGTAAAGTTTCCATTTTATCGATCATGGTGGATATCGGATTGAGGATACCTTGGATTCCTATTTTGATGATTCCATTTGGGTTCATTATATTATTTACACTCAATGATCATATATGGTTTACTTATACGGGGTTCCAAATAAATCCCGAAAGTCCATTTGAAGAATAGAGTCAAGTTGTATTTTTGTTACCAATTGGTCGTATCGATGAGGTATGAGCCCGAGGGTGGGGGGGACTTTTAATGGGCTATATATATGAGGTATAATACAAGGGTCATTTAGTATAGGTCTTATGAAAGAGGTATGGGCTAGTGGGGCCACTTGTACATAGGTATCCTAGAATATTTTCATGTTTTAATAAGGGGTAATCTAGTCTTTTTACATGGTTTAAAACCCATTTACAAGTCTTTGAAGATATTTATATAATTTTGGAATTTATAAACCATCTAAAAGCATCTTTTGAGGATTTTTCTCATTGAGAAAATACATAGAGATTAAGTTTTTAAAGATTAAGGGTTTTGGTAAGCTTTTTCATCCAAACACTTACTATTTCGGGGTTTAGAAACATGATTTCATTTTTGTTTCTTGATTTTGATAAGATTCAACTTTGGGATTTTTAGACCCACTTTGGAATTTATATTATCAAATTGAATTTAGATTTTGATGAAACTCGATATTTAAACTCCCCAAAGCATGGGTAACTTAAATTTCATGAAATTTCTTAAGATTTGAATTGTTATTTTAGACATGAATTTTGAGGTGAATTTTTTACCTGGTTTAAAGTATATAAATATTTATATTGTTGTTAATGATTTCTTATAAAACTAAATACATATCTTTTACTAGATTTTGTGGATTTGGAGGCGTTGCGCAAAGGGAAGACTCAAGCTTGATTGTTTTCCTCGCTCTTATGGAAAGTGGAGGTTATTAAATCTCTTATAAATAGAATTTTGTTTTATTGAAATGGATACTATTTGGGGGTATCCGTGTGGGTGAAGTGATGAGTATTCACCTGGATACAAGAGTCAAGCATGTAGGGTTTAAAATAAAAGAAAAAAATGGCTACACATTCATTGATTATTTGATTTCCCCATTCATATTTATATGGCCTTGAGATGCCTAATATGGCTATTCAAAACCGATTTCCTGCTTACTTGATTTCATGCCCTTGAGCGGCTTTAGTTGAATTGACACGAATCCTATTTATTGTTCTTCCCTTGGGTATCCTTATTGATTTATTGAGTGATATTTCCTATTTTGTATGATTTTCATATGGTATTTTTCATTTATTAATGCGTTGAGGAATGCCATGGAACATGGTTTTATGGCACATTATGATATGATTTGAAAGGAAAAGTTTGATATGCAATTTTTGGCATTGTCATGGATGTATATGAATGTAAAAGAAAGATAAAAAGGATTATTATAGACTTGGATCAGTTTCCATGTTCCCCATAATATAAATGGATCAGACATCACATTTTGGCATGATACGATTGGAGCGGATGCCATGTTTTGGCATGATATAATTATGAGATAATACATTACCCAACTCTTAATGGCCCGTTGAGGTTTCTATCGGGGTATAAGGTGATAGTTTCCCAGTTCATGTTGGCTTGCTAAGGTTTCTATTGAGAGAATAAGGTGACGATTGGTATATGACTTGATTATTCCTATATGTCTTGACTATCAGGATTAGTGATAGACATGCATCATATTACATGGCATTATGTTGCATTACATTTAAAGTAAATTGACTTATGTACATGATTGGTTTCATATTCTTTGTGCATGTCTAATATAAATTATCTATTACATTCATTTAATGTTGATATTGATTTACCCTACATATTCTATTTATGCGATGATATTATGAGCTCGAGATGGTCGATTATGTTTATATTTTAGGACCAGTTTATAGTCCTAATGAGATAAGATGACCTATATTATCTTGAAATTGAAATAAAATGCCTCTTTAAAGTAATGAGAAATCACGAGTAAATTCTTATTGACAATGAGTTGAAATGAATAGACTAGCCTTGGAGAGTTTAGACTTATAAAATGGTTGATACTAGTATATATGATTTATCTAATGTCATATTAGTTGGCTTTTATATTCATATAACGTTGAACTTTCTTATTATATTATTCAGTGTGATATCTTCCTATGCCCTATGTTTGTCTATATTATAATTATATTTCGTTGGATTATAAGTTGAATTATAGATCAGTGTTTTGGAGGATTATGATTTGTGTGTCAGGGTAGTGGCTACTCGTTGCCGCTTTGTTTGAGATCCGAACAAGGATACTTGCTGAGTACCCATTGGTTTATTTTGGTACTCACTCCCTAGCTTTCTATACCTGTGTAGGTGCAGATCCTAGTGCAACTTGATTTGCTTCTCCCAGATTATCTCTGATGTTCAAGATTTGGAATGTTGAGGTAGTTGCCTTGTTATCCAACAGATGCCACAAACCTTTTTAAAAAATTGGCCTTTTTTATGTTTGAGGATGTAAACACTTTTTAGACTTGAATAAATTTTCCCCAGATATTTTATTTATTCTATAGAGGCTTATATACCATGACATCTGATTTTGGGATTTACTTATTAGGATGGATTCTTATATTGTACCTTCTTTTCCTCTCGCTGACTCAATACTTACTTTATTTACCTTTTAAGTTGTTGATAGTTTTACTTGTCCAGGTGGGTTAAGATAGGTTCCATCATGATCAGATTTTGGGTCGTGACACTAGGGTTATGAAGAAGGGTTAGAAATAGAGAAGTTTGATTTCCCAATACTTATTTGATTTGTATTGGCGGTTTATTCTTTCATATTTAGTGATATAATTCAAAAAGGAATTAGCTTTGTGAAAGTAGAAGTCCATCAAACCTTTCTTGTGAAGTTTTCATCAATTACTTGAGGTTGGTTATGATTTAATGCTAGTCGTTGACTCTTATTAGGTAGTCAAATTCTTTAACTCATAAGTAATGATTGATCTTTGAACAAGCTTGTGATTATGTGATGATCTTGATTATTTTATTTGATAATAAAGTGATGATTGATAACAAGGCTTAAAAGAGTAAGAGTATTGATATTTAACCTTAGTGAATGATAAAATGATCATGAAGTGACGAACAATATGGTTTCTAATGTGATTTATGATATTATTGATGACCCGATGGAAAATGATTCCTAGCATTGTGAGATGATTTATGTTCTGATGATAAGTGGTTTCGGATGAGTACATGAACCCTAGTGCGTCTCCTATAGGTTATATCTAGATGAAAAATAAAAACCCCCTAGCATGTACATACATATTTACTGATGATTGAGTAAAGAGAAAGTGATGAAAATCGATAATGATAATAAAGGTGTAAGTGAATGACATGAAGCGACTTGAGTTCACTTGTCAGTATGATTGAGATTAGATGTTATGCATTTTCCTGTGTGTTGTTGATTTGATATTTATAAGGTGACGCACTTGAAACTATAAAAATTCCTAATTAATTATTATATACAGATTGATTTATTACTTGTTACTTGTTTTAATTTGGGTCGGCCAATGACTCTTACCAATACCCATATTTTTTTACTGATACTATTATACACTTCTTTGTTAACTATAGAGGAAGTTCTATAGTCTTATCCTTGACCTTGTATCTATATAGGACGGTTGATTTTTATTCAAAGGTAAGCTTCCTACTTTTCAGACCTCCATGGATCTTCTCAGAGTCTCCATGTATTTATTTCTAGACTTGGACATTTTATTTTTGACTCGTCTACATTCTTAGTTTTTTATTCATAAGTCCTTGTGGATGACGATTATCATGTTTTGAGAATTATAATAGTTTAGATAATATTGATTGCTAATTTATTCAATCTAGTAGAGATTTTCTTCATTTATATCTTATGATTGTCAAATATTTTAAGTAATTTGGCTTGATTTAGGTTCGATGGTTCTCCCATATGGACAGATAGTGCGGGTGCCACTCATGGGTCATTTAGGTCATGGCACCAACCAATAGGAGATCCAAAACTTCTCCCATATAATGCCTCAAACAGAGCCATATTAATTCTCTAATAGTATCTATTATTATATGTAAACGCTGCCAAAGGTATAAACCAGTCCTAATGACCCTTAAAATCAATTACTCTCAAGCGGATCATATCATTCAACACTTGAATCATCCACTGAAAAACTACCCATCGGTCTAAGAATGACCCCGTGCAAAGTTCTTATGCCTCTTGATAGGAAGGAAAGATTTTCTTCGATGATGAATAAAATGATGACTTTGTTAAGGAAAAATGTCAATTTAATGCCTTGACTATAAAGCATGATGCGAAGTTAGGGGTTTAGTATTCGTATTTGGCGGATCCTTTCATTTTGGTTTTATTTATTTTGAGTGTTCTTTCAATTTTTTTAATGGAACTTCTTATTTGTTAAATCCTTGTTGGTTTTCCTTTGTCTAGGTTCTTTTCCAAAAGGTGTAATACAGGTAACCTTGACCTTAATAGAGTACCTTAACTTGTTTGATACTTATGTGAATATTCTAACATGATGGTTTGATGCATTTGAAAAATGATATCCCTTAAAAATGGAGCTTAATTGTGAAAATTTGGGTACCAATTGATTCAAATAGTCTTAATTGTGAATGCATGTATCTCTTTCTGACTTTTCAATTATTGAGAATGAATATTTTATGATTGTCGATGCTTGATTGGACTAAGAGAGATGGATGTGTAGTCTTTTCCATGTGTGGAGAGGTTTTTGGCTGATCTTATATTGTATCTCCATTAAGAACTTTCTCTGTTGGTTTTTTATTTCCTACTAAGAGGTTGTAAGGTTGATAAGATGATATTATGCTACGAATGAAGTGATATCCTCCATAAAGATCCTATCTTATTTACTCAGGAGTGAGAGACCTAGTTGAACTCAATTAAACCTTATACTTGTTATTTGATCAACCACATTACAAGAAAGTATGTTTTTGAGAACTACGCCTCTTTTAAACCAAACTTTCCATAGGAGCACACAACTTAGGCTAAAAGACTAAGATGGGGTGTGGTGGTTTGTTGATTAAAAGAGATTGAACCTATGTAAAAGTGAATAAGAATGTATAAATCCCATCTTTCCCTAGTATTGTCTAGAGTTCCTTTTTTAAAAAGCAAACAAAAAGAGAAAAAGAAAACAAAAATCCTAAAAAGATTTGGAGTCTTTTATAGATTTTAATATTTCTTTAAAAGAATAAAAGGGAAGGCATGGTGAAAAGAGAATCTCTATGCATGAATAAATTAAGCTAAGTGTGGTGAAAATTAATAAGGAGGTGATGGTTCAAGAGTCTTGGTGCAATTTCAATAGGTATAGACACTTGAACCAAAATAATTTACCTTCATATACACTTTCCTGACATTTCATTCCAAATGAAGTTCTTTGAGATTCTCAACCAAGTACTTTTGAATGGCGGTGATAAAAAAGAAGGCAAGCAAAATGGCATGGTTTAAAATGCTTGATCTTCATTAAGAGAGTGAGCATAATTGTCTTCATCCCTTGTTATTCATTTGATTTAATGATGAATGATGGGATTTTTTTTTTGTTTGAAGGCAAATTAGCTACATATATCTTATTCATGAAGAGTTTATAATTGACGAAATGAGCATATATGCTACTTGGTAATGATCAGTCATAATCTTAAGCATGCAAGTCATGAGTTGATTGATTGTTGATTAAGCTGTATGTAATAATTTTGAATAGATGGGAAGGAGTCATTTGTAACCTTATGTTGGTTATCTTGTACATTGTATTAGGTTTAGTCATTGTATATTTATTATTAGATAGTTTTTTAAGGACAAGAAAAGATTTAAGTTGGGGATGTTGATGAGTCATGAATTTATGACTCATTTGACATCATTTTGATAGATTTTTCATGTCCTCAATGTATTTTAAAAGTCGTTTTATGTGATTGTATTTCATTTTAGGTAAAAAGGCTGAGAAACTACAAAAGGAGAAAAAAGTTTAGAAAAGAGTTAAAAAGGTGAGAAAATGATAAGAATTTTAAAGATCCATAAATGTTGACCTTAAATCAAGAATGCGGACTAAAAATGAAGCCACCAACCCACAGAAGTTGACATGGGAGGACTCAAGATGATGTTCGAAAGTGTGATATCAAAGCTCTAGAAATATGGATCAAAATTCTATTCGAAGATTGTAGATTAGGATCACTAAAGGAACCTCAAACACTTAAAGCTAGAAAGATTGTCTCAATATCTAATCTCAGGACCAATTATACAATTCTAGTTTTGCAACCCTTTTTTCTCGCAAAACACGATCTAAGTGGTACTTCTGTAATATTTGTACTCTCATTTTGTGGGACTATCAAAGGAATTTTCGGTTATTATATCATAATTAGTTACACACTTTTGAAAGGCTTTTCTAGTATTAGCAAATTTGGAAGAGAGTATAACTTTAACTATAATTTGAATACTTCCCATTAATTCTCCATTTGGTCAATATGGATTTGAAGGTTAAATTTCTTTTTAGAATGTGATTTTTCATCTTTTCTATTGAATTTATGGATGAAATTATGTATTACCCAATTATTTTTGCTATTGCACCCCATAGTATGAGCGACTAAGCTTGCTTAACCATGGGTATGGAATGATGGGTGTAAGTTAATTGAGTGGGTGTTCTTTAGTATATTCTAAGATGTGTTGTATTTAATAGGATTGATCTTTTCTTTGAGGTTTCAACTTATAATCAATGGCTACAAACATTGTTTAGTCCTCTAACTTTCGTCTTTCTAGAGAAAGAAAATCTAAAGTTAGGTAAGGGAATTATTAACTGGGATTCAACTTCTAACCCTATATAAGACCATAGCCAGTGATGTCTCCATTCACCTAGGTTGATATTTGTGACTTTGAGTGAACACTATGATCTTGAGAATCATAGAAAATTTGAGCTATATTTTGAGAGAACATAACTCGGACCTAAAACAATTAATTCCAAAAGTTAATTCAAAATCCAACTCAAGTGTGTTTACCCCATTTTTCCATATTTGTGGATGGATCGCCCATATTGGTAACACCTACTCACTTACTTTGTGTTTTTTAGTTCACTCTTTAGATCTACAATTTATGATTAGTTTGAAAACCCCTTTTTCTTGACCTAAAATCTCAGGTCATGATGACACCTATCACAACCTTCCTATAGATAAACCTAACCCATAGCCCAATACAACAAGTAACAGGATAATAGAAAGAGATAAACCACAAAAACAAAAGCAAAAATGTAAAGGCAGAAGCAGGAAATAAGGAGAAAAACACACAAAAAAAGCTTTAAGAAATGGTATGTTGATGAAAGATCCACTACTAATAGATGGAGTGTTAAAATAGATTTATTATAGAATGGGTAAGCCAAGGAAAATGGATCACTTTGCGAATAAAATTATTCTCATTAGTCTTTTTCATTAATATAGGATCACCACTATTCTATTCAGGTGTAGATCTGCCTTCTCGAGTTAAGCCATGACTTATGGGAAATCCTACTTGTTATTCCGCTAACTTGTGTAAGGAGCCCTTTACACCCCTATCAGTACCTAATACACAAGTCCACCTATGAGAAAAAGGGTACATCCCGAATACCGATGAATGGGCTCATAATATGATTTTTAAAGGAATAAATTGGGGTAAACAGTAATATACAATCATAACTATATTTTTTATCCAATCTCAATCATAATTAATCGTGGTCATTCTCATTCATTTGCCTCAGTACAAAGTCACAAATCCAACAATAATAAAGAGGAAATATAATACTAATAAAAGGTCTATGCCATACAAAGTTTAAGTAAAAATACTCATACTGGTACGGTACCCGATCCATATATGAGCACATCTTACAGCAATGCTAAAATAAACCTTGGACCTTACCTTTATATCATAAATAGCCTCATATCACAGTGATTCCAAAATGAACCTCAAACCTCTCTTTCATATTATCATTATACCTATATCCTAGAAATGATAGAACATGCCTCGGTCATTAATAATTTCAATACCATATCAAAACCAAAAATCTAAAAATTATTAAAATATTACAAATAGAAAAAAAATTGGCATAACAGAAGTAAATAAATCAATAATCCCCCACACAGAAAATCATTTAATATATCATCAACTCATTAAAATAAAACTCCACACATTGTTACAATATCTAATAAAAATATCAAATAAGTGCATGTAACCTCATTCGAGTATCAAAAATATCATACAACATTTCAACTCAATAGAGGATGAATGACTCAAGTCTTTATTATCATTGGTATCCCTTTATTTTAAACCTGCTTTCTTGACTCTAGTGTCTGAGTTAATACTCATCACATCATCCACATGAACACCCATAAATACTCCCCATTACTTCCAATTATAAGAAATTAGTACATAAGAATCCCCAGATACTTTGTAGAAGGTTCAAGAATGTTGAGTAGATTACCCACACTAGAGGGGGGGTTGAATAGTGTGGTGGTTTTTTCGAATCTCTTTAGGTTCTTCAAGTGAATATAAATGCCAGCACAAGAACACAAGAATTTTAGAGTGGTTCAGCAAAACTCTTGCCTACGTCCACTACCTAAGTTCTTTTCAACTTAGGATTTCCACTATTACAAACAAATTACAACCACTTTCTAGCTAAGTGAGAACTCTTACGATTTCTTAATTCTTGGTTCAAGAGAGACCCTCATACTCTAGTTGGAAACTAACTTCA
Source organism: Withania somnifera (assembly GCA_039654485.1). Taxonomy (NCBI): domain Eukaryota; kingdom Viridiplantae; phylum Streptophyta; class Magnoliopsida; order Solanales; family Solanaceae; genus Withania; species Withania somnifera. Next base: position 770 of record JBDJHY010221547.1, on the reverse strand, counting down.
AGTTCCACAACTCTCAACATTCACACCAATCTTTACAACTCAGAAAAATAATAAAGAACAAGTGGTACAAAGATTGAATATATTAAATAAAGCACAAGAACTTTGTACTCAAGAGTAGATGGGCATAGAAGGCTTTGATCTTTAGAGAATAATGTCACAAAGTGTTAGGAGTTGTTCAAAACTATTTATCTCTTATCCCAGATGGGTATTTATACTTGTTCCAGTTGTTGTATCCATTGTGAGAGTAAATTTAGCCGTTGAACCTCAATTAATAAAGCATTAAATGCTTCTAACATCTCCTTTGGTCTACCAAGATTCACCCTTTGGTCAAGTAATGTACCACCTTTAGTCGACTAAGCCTAGTCTTGGTTAACTAGTAGATTTTCAAAATCTGACCATTGCTTTGTTTACTTGACTAATCAAAGTCTTTACTCGACTAATGATTCCGCAAACCATCTGACTGAGCCTTCAATTTCATATCCAAGTCTTGTGATCAAACTAGCCGACAGAGGATTTAAAGTGCTGAATTTTTCCTTCGATTGGTCAACTAAGCCTTCAACTTGGTCGACTAAGCCTTAAACAGAAAGTGATCTTCTTTGATCACTGGTCGATCAACTTTGTTCCTTGGTCGACTAAGTCCTTACTTTGGTCAAATAACTCCTTTCCTTGGTCGACTAAAGGAGTGTTCAATACATCTGTTTTCCAGTTAACTGGTCGACTAACATAAGCCCTTGGTTGACTAAACCTTGTCCTTTGGTTGACTAACACAC
>JBDJHY010221537.1:0-11197 GCA_039654485.1 Withania somnifera | reverse complement strand
TCCTATCAATGATTCATTATAGTAAATTAAATACTAAATTGATTACACATGGGTTTAAAGATTAGTCGTGGATTCTAAAATGCTGCTATCTTCTCTCGAACACTAGAAAACCTTCCTTCACTCATTCTCTCAAACCAAGCTAAGGAGCATATGTACAAACCACTTAGGCCACACTAGGATTCTACTATCACTAGCTTAAGTCCATTAAATGAAGATAAATTAAAGTTCCAATCCTAATTTACTCTCTGAAGTTAAATCAAGAGAAATGGTCAATTACTAGGGTTAGCTACTACATTTGAAAGAAATAAGTACACAATGATTTAGATCTATAAAACCGAAATAATAATCAACACACAAGTAATTTATATAAAAGCAAGAGATAAAATCAAAACGTACATTCTTGAGTAAATGTTGAAATATGTCTATCAACAATATCCAGACAAGGAATAAAAAATACACACAAAAAATATTCAATAAAACTAAGGAAAGAAGAAGTGGGTACAAATATGTCAATCCAAATCTTCAACCCAAGGTGTAGTGTTCTTGCCCTTTTTTAAAGTCTGAAAATGCCCAAGATTTCTCTCTAAGCTTCTAAAGATGTAAGGAATGAGGAATGATGGAGTATATGTGGAAATTGGGATCGAAATTAGGGAATTCCAAAATAGTCCCTGAGTGCCAGGCAATTCCTTCATCGTGATCGCATGATGTAGTGCCACGATCGCATCTTTCAATTTTCTTCTTCATTGCAATTATGTGAAGATATCTCATGATTGCGTAGGGTAATTTCCTCTCAAACATGATTGCATGAAGAGTTTCTGCAATCTCGAAGGGTACTGGGTTGCTGTTGAACACGTTGACATCCACAATCGTGAGTCATGGCTCCGCGATCGCGTAGGGTACTGATGCTGCAAGGTAAAAGTACCTATTTTGCTCTCATTTTGAATCTGCTTTATCTTCTTGCTTTTATATGCATATATTCACATTTCACCTGAAATAACACCAATACACAGCATAATGGCTTCTCATCATAATAAAGGAACCAAATTATATAACAAAGAGACTTGAAAAAGTGGTAATTTCACCGCTTATCAACAGCTCTACTGGTAAAGGACGACCTGTACCTTCAACAAAAAGGTAAGGATCCGAAGGTTCGAAGTGGGATAATTGCTCCTTAAAAGGATCTTCCCTCTTAAGAAGGAATATAAAGCAAATTTTGTGCCAAATTGGCAAGTACCTTACTTGGTTGGCGAAGTCTTGAAAGGATGTGCACTAATTTTGGTAGAAATGGACGGTGAAGAATGGACCAAGCCAATTAACTCGGATGCTGTCAAGAGATAGTATGTTTAGGTTTATGTTTCATTGTATTTATGCTATATTCTTGCAATATATTGAATTTTTATAATTTTCTCTTATCCCCATCCCTAGGTACAAACTAAATTAGACCTGAATTTCCCAAAGATGGGATATGTAGGAGACCATTATTGGCCTCGATCAACCCCTTAGAATTTTCTTATATCTTTTCCCCATCTTCATATATGAACTACATTTGACATGAATTCCCCAAAGAAGGGATACATAGGAATCTTGGATACAGTCTCCCATTTGTTTAATTAGATTTCTATTTCTATTAGAGTCCTGTTGTTATAAAGAATAATATTTGAACTAATTCCTGATTCAACAGTATAAGTAGGTGCCACAATGGTTTGGTCATGTCTCTCAGTTTTTCCTTACCAAAAACTGGGGAAGAATTTTCAAGAAGGAATCTCAAAAATTTATGCCACATCCACAAAAGCATATTTAGAAATCACAACTGGGCAGAAATTTTTAGTGGGTGCTCAAAATTTCCAAAGAAGCTGTCAAAAGGATCTCTGAAGAATGTTTTCAAAATAGCAAGATGCGAGAATTGTTTATAGGATTGGCTTATGACCTGACAAGTATCTAGAATATATTTTCAAAACTTACCTTCCTCTGTTTTCTTATTATATTTTTTTACAAATAATACTCTCGTTCATCTCGGCATTCAAGAGGCATGTATATTCTCAATTTCAAAAATCATCTGGCGGCAACATGGAAAAGCAAATAGAGGAAGTCATGCAGACTAGCTTCATAAAACTAATTGTGTTTTTGGATGCAGGTTTACTAATTACTAAAGGGATTGACGCAAACAAGGAGGTAGATTAAAAAAAATCTAGAAAACCATGAAAGATCAGGGTACGTTTGCATGTCGAGAAATACTAGAATAAAAGACGAGTACCATTTTATTTTAATCGCATCTATTTAAAGCAGCGACACATCAACATATACTAGCCCGTATTATTTGCGTTAAGTCATGGAAAGTTGATGGAGACTAGCACACATTGTTTGCATAAAGTTGAAGTAATTCTAGGGGACTTGTGAACGTTATTTGCATAAATTCGCAGCAAAACAATGGAGACTAGTGCGCATTATTTGCAAAACTTGCAACAAGTCGGTGGATACTAGTGCATATTATTTTTTAAAATCACAGCAAGTCGGTGGAGGCTAGTGCACAGATTTCCTATTTAATATGCGGTATGTCATTAGATACTAATGTGCACCCTTCAAGTCACGTTGATTCCTTAAAGGCTATTACATACTCTTTAAAGAATCATTAAGTCATTGGAAGCTGACTCGTACCCTTTAAAGACTCAAAAAGTCATTGGAGGCTAATGCACTCTGCTAAGTCGCGGAAAGTTGATAATAATAGTGCACATTTTTTGCATAATGTCGCAGTAAGTTAGTAGAGACTAGTGCACATTATTTGCATAAAGTCGCAGCAAGGCGCTGGAGACTAGAGCCACATTATATGTTTTAAGGACATGTCAAGTTGTTGGAGGATAAAGCACACTATGTGGGTAGGACAAAGTCATTAGAGACTACTACGCACAATATATCAGAAATATTGTAGGCCCTTGGAAGCAAATAGTGTCAATCCAACAAACCCAATACAAAGATACAACATAAGAAGCAAAGGACAAGATCAACTTCAAAGACAACAAAGGCAGGAGGTATAAAAGTTCGTCGTATCTGGTGAATCATTTTATCTCAACAAGTCTTTTCCAAACTTTTTCAAGAATATCTGAGAGGATGAAAATATATAAAATCAACTACAAGTACATGTTAAATTTAAGGATGCAGCACAATGTGAAACATTTTATTCGCAGGAACCAAAGCACCGTCGAAGAGGAATTCAAAATCTTCATACATTAAGCTAGACCTAAGACCTAGAATTCTATCCATCATACTCCCATCGTAGGGCATGTAGAAGTCTTTCTTTTTCATTTTCTTTTCTTCCTCCGGAGTGATCTCTTCATTCACCAGAAGAAAGCTAGGTTCATTCCAAATGATGATGTAATGAAATAAGGGAATTATGCCAATAAGCTTTTATTCAAGGGTGTGCAGTGTACCACATTTTACGAATAAATGATTATCAGCCTCATTCTTCTACCAAATTTTGTCATTTTCCTAAAGTTAGAGGTTATCCCATATATAAAAAGATTACCTCTTCTGCCGATTGAGTCGATCTATAAGTAGTTTGATTTCCTATCTTGGGATATGTAGGTTGATCTCCATGTGGAAAACTTGGCTGCACTCCAAAATTCGTTACCACTATAGATTCCTCAACTACTGGTTTCACTAAAATCCAGAGGTAGAGTAGTATGAGAAGTTTTGCTGAATAGTGCTCAAATCTAATGTACGAAACTACAAGTGGTATGAATTCTCGTGGAGCCCGAGATATGTTGGAAACCTAATATCAAGGCTTGACCATAATTCTGGAACCCCGCATTATCCTTTTAGGAGAATGGATTAGAGGTAGGATAAAATTGAGATACTCAAGACCTGTTTACCTGTAGTCTCTTCCCTCGACCATGAATAAACCGGGGCCAGTTGTTAACACTCAATGTTTACCCTCCTCTAATGAATAATTAATAAACAAGTGTTTTGGAAAACCTGACATATTTTAATTAAAATTTTATAAAGCTCAAAATGACATAATTTTCACTATAATAATATTATTTTAAAATATATATATTTATTTTTCAGAATTTCAAACCCATATGAATTACATACACATGTATACATCATATATACAAGTGTACACACATGCATAAGGGCATAATTAGTCAAATTTTATAAACCTTTCAAGTATAATATGTATACATGTTAATGTATGCTTTATTCTATATAATTTTATGGAAATACATAATTGAGTTTGATAATTATTAGTATGATACTTCGGATACGTTAGTAGATAATTATTTTAATTTTATTTCTTTAAATAAGTCAAGTTGGATATAATTACAAGATAATTTATTATTTATTATTCATGTTCCTTATATTATACTTTATTCCAAATATATATATGTATAAGTATATATGTATATGTATGTACTTGTGTATATATATATATATATATATAGATATATATTCGACCCATATCTTCCCCTTTTTTTCCTTTTTCTGCAGCCAATTATTTTTATTATTTCTCACTTTAGCCCAGTCTAAATAAATCCCCGACACAGCCCAGTACGTATTACCCAGTTCCCCTCGTCTATCCCTTATTTCCCTTTCCCCCAATTTAACTCTAATCCTAGTACACTTCTTTGCCCCCGATTTTCCTCTTATTCTATGAAACCTTCGTGAAGCTTCTGGATGCCGTCACCTTCATCCTTGCCAGCGTATGTGGCTGGAAAAAGACCTCTTATTTTGGAAACATTGTACCCGGTGTAGGATTTTGCATTGAGGAAAGAATCCTCTGTGACAATGTGCTCTCCTTTGTACAATTTTGTAAACTTATGGAGGCCAATGATTTGTTCTTGATCGATTATTACCCCCTAGCCCCTTTCTGTATTTGAAATGCAATATGTCACAACTTGATTTCTCGAATCATGATGACACCTACTATACCACCAGTAGGAGAACCATCCCCGTAGTCCGAAATCAAAGCGGAGGACTAATATGTCAATTTCGGAAAGCACAAGTACAATAAATAGTGTATAAAAGAAAAAAAACGGAAGTATATAGAGTCAACATAAATGCCTAAAACCCAGTATCAATGTCAAACGAATCACTAAGTACAAAAATGAAAAATCCAAAATGTCTAATAAAACTGTCTCAAAAATACATGGAGATCAAATAGAAATGGCAAGACGAAGAGAAAAAGGTAAAATTCAGATGCCAAGCTTACCTTGAAACTATGAAGTAGAACGTAGAATGCACGAACAACAGTCTGTAACCACAGTCAGGCACTGTACTTAGATCTGCACATGTACAAGTGTAGTATGAGTACAAGCTAACGAAACAACCCTTTCCCAATAGGCTTCGAGGGCCCACTAGGTACATAACAATAATAAACAGTAAATAACAAAATACAATAAAGGGGTCACAGAAGCAAATAGCACAACCAGGGAAGCTAGCTACTCAAATATTAATCAAGTAACAAATAAGACATGTATCGCTAGCTAATCACATAGCATGATCTCAGTCAATGAAGGAAGACGTACCCGGAATCCTTGCAACAATATATATGAATAATAATGTAATAAACATGAGTCAAAAGGATACAGGAGTAGAACATGGACGGTATACTGGTAACCTCAAGTAAAGGATGAATGAATGAATAATAAGATAAGGAACAAATCCCAATCATCATGAAGTGTCAATTAATAAGCAATAACAACGAAGCAGTAAGAATTACAATAAAGTAATGCAAATAAACGCTGACAAGTCCCCCAGACAGAAGCATAACCAACATAAAAACACACTCACCGTAGGCCTTACATCTCAGCTAGGGTACTTTAAAGAAAACAAGTGCAGAAAAGTAATATAAACACATGAAGTGACCGATCCTGTGTACGCGTCTCCTCCGGTACCCATAGGCCCAAGAAGAAGAACCCATGGAAGGCTAACGAAATACTCCCAGATATCTATATTCCACCTTATTCCCCCTTCCCCTCCCCCTGTATTGCTGTATCCCAGGGGCAAGGTCCATGGAGGTGTGTCACCACGTACGATCTTTAACGTAATCATACCCTTGCATCCCAAACCTCAGAGCCTCAAGGGTCTCAATAGTCAGGCATCTAGTGCCGAATATCAATAGTCTCATCAAGCCGTCCTCGGCAAGTCAAGGAGTACAATGCTTGAAAATCATAGTTCACCAATAATCTCAATAGATCGGGTATCATCAAGTTTCCATAACCATTAGTTCCATAAGTGTCAAAAGGTTATACTCACTGATGTACAATGACGGACTCAAGTCCCAGCGATTATACTCACTGCCGAACAGAGTCGGTCTCAAGTCCCAATATTTATTAGTCAAATGATATTCCCAGTGCCAAAGTGTAAATCTTGGAATGAAACAAGTAAAAATAGTATTACCGGGTGCTCGATACAATGCCGAGTCTAAAGTAGTTAAAAAATAATTTACCTATATTATTATTAAATATTCCAATTTATCAACTTATATCATTTTTCATTATTATTACTAAAAACCATCCTCAAGCCTCTGTAGCTCAACAATCAAGTGGTGATACTGACCCAGCCCAATGCACTCTCATTGGAGCCAAAGGCCCAACCTCTCGTGTCATGAATGCAACATATCAACAAGTATATATCAACATATGATCATGTAAAAGCAATTTTCTATGCCTTTCATAGTTATCTCTAGCAAAGTTCCAAGCCACAAGCACCATATAAATCGGATGCAAAAATATATATCAACGCGAGACAGACAAAAGAATGGTATAGGATCACTATATACACCTAGCTACCCAACCCACAGATGCTATATAGTACAATTATTAAAGCTATAAGCCTGGAGATAGCCCCATGGAACCTACTTGTCATCCGACGATGTAGCGCTGCAAATTCACAAATCTTACTCCAACTGACGTCGAACGATCTCTAAATGCTCTAAAACTTGTGTCACTGTATTTCATATGTTGATACGAGTCTAACAGTATATTTTATGCTAAATTTCAAGCTGAGCCTAAAATCATGCCTAAGATGGGCTTAAGGGGTCCGCTTGCCGAAATGAAAAATAAACATCGCCATGGGGTTCCCAATATTACTAGAAACTCGTGCTCCAAAATTAAGCACAATTTGAGTAATAGAAGACCCTTGAACAGCCTGTAGAGAAATTGAGCATAGAAAGGGCTAAAGAATTGAACTTTATGAATCTATACGTTGAATTTGGAAAAGAAAACGTTACTACGATGAATAATAACCCTAAGGAGCAAGGAATTACAATGTATCTTCAAATATAATTGAAGGAATCAAGAGTTAATGATTAAGGCATTAATAGAGGAATAACTCTAAATTTTAATGAATTTTAACAAAAGAAATCACTTACCAAAGATGATATTGAGGTACACAACCTTCAAGGAACTTTTCTATGAACTTTAGGACAATTTCTAAGACAAATGGCACCAATGGAGAAGAGAAAATGAGATAAAGTTGGAAAAGAATAACCCAAAAATGGGTGGAAAAGACGGTATAAAAAGCCCCGGGTTTCACTTTATTGGACCCTCATACCTCCGCTTAATAGGAAGTTTTGGCCAATTAATCGGCACTTTGACCGATTGCACTAGAAAACTAGCAACTTTTCTAAAATTCATCGAGGGTTTCAAAATTCAAACAAAGTCAAATTTTGACAAACCAAATATGTATTTTATGTGAAAAACACATTTCAGACACAATGAAATTGACATCAGATGTTGTTTGAATTAAAAAGACCCCCTACCAAGCCTTAACCAAAACTAGAAAGTTTCTAACTTTCCATCTAACGACTCAAATCAATCATGAATACCTTGGGAAGTGTACCAAAGGTCAAACTAGCATAAATTCACCATTTTGGAGATGACAAAAGCATCATAATCTCGATCTGACACTCTGAACATCAAAACACCACCCAAGCTCCACTTTAGGCCTTAAACTTAACTAAAATCCACAAGTTGGCATAAAGTACAAACAAAAACTCCAAAACACAAACTTAAGGTTAATATTGACTTTGTTTGGCATTTCGAAGCTAACAGAACTGTCAGAATTTAATTTCAAGCTCATCTTGAAGGAATGTTGACTTTGGTCAACGAGTATTTAGTTTTAGCCTCTAAAATAGTCAATTTGAGATACTTCTCAACCGAGTCTCCAAGGATCGAGCTACCAGTCCCAGCAAGTTATAAATGACTTAGGGAAACCACTGAAATGCTCTAGAATACAAAACGTTGCATATTTATCATAAATAACCATGAGGTTCATTACACTTAACCACATTGATTTACAACCTAAAGAAATAACAAACTTGCTCTTATTAAATGATAATATTGCAACTAAAACCTCAATTTACTTTCATGCAGTATTCTACTTAGGAAATATTTGCTACAATAAAGTAACGTGTTAGTAGGTGTAATTCACCAAATTCTCTGCGGGATCAACCCCAACCTTCAGTTGGGTTGTATATTTGATAATATCTGTTTTACACTCCCGAAAGGGGTATAGTTCTTGATGATATCAAAACTCCAAGTTTTACTAAAGTGAACTATTTTAACTTAAAGACTTCCAAAATCAGAAAAATTCTCAAAACTGATATCTTTTAGCTCTAATTTCAAAAACAACCCCACGACTGAACAAATATGACTCAGAGTAACTATAAAAAAGGGTAAAATAAAAATTTTACAAAAATACCAAAATTGACCTTCAAGGCCATTACACATATATTTTAGAATCTATCCTACAAGTCCATTCTTCGATATCCAGGATGTACCCTTCTTACCGCAGATAGACTTGTGTTTTAGGACCTGACATGGATGTTAAACTTGAATAGTTTTCCTTTTCTCTAGACCTGAGTCTTTTAGAATCCATTTCATGAGTCTATTTCTCGATATCCAGGATATACCCTTCTTACTACTAATGGACTCATGTGATGGGGGTTGAGCGGGATATTAAATGACTCCTTCCATGATCCACTATCATAATGCGTGAGATTATCCTAGAAATTGAAAATTGACTATAGAAAGGAGGCATGTACTTGGACAGGTTGAGGGTGATATTTTTGTATTATAATTGATTCAGATGTAGTGATTTACTAACATGGTACTTTATTTGTTGAAATGCCTGATGAAGCAGTATTGATACTTATTCATGGTGATATTTTGTAATTTTATTAGTTGATGTTAGATCATTGTTTTTGGATTCTTCTAAGTAAATGGTTGTACTTTATTGCTGATATTGTATCCGCACTGTATCTATTACTATAAATTATTGGTTATGTTATTTGCTTGCAGGTGGTAGTTATGAAAGGATTGTGATTAGTGTGTGAGGGTAATTGGTTCATGTTACCACTTTGTTTTAGGGCTAGTCAAGGATACTTGCTGAGAATCCATCGTATTTTATTTGTCCTCACCCTTGCTTTTCTACACTCTATGTAGGTTAGGAGCCCGGTGCAACTTGATTTGTTTTCCCCAATATCAGAGTCTAAGGCTTACATCTTAGAGATTCTTACGTAGCTTCTAGTAATTAATAACACTCAATTTTCACCTCCCACTAAAGTATAAGCGATCGTTGGTCATATAGAACCCAACTAGGTTGGGGTCGATCCCACAAGAAATATGGTATCCGATGTATGCCAAGTAGCAGTAACTAGTAGTTAGTATTTCTTTCTAGTAATAAACATAAAGTAAAAGCGGGGAATTTGTGTAAGAAAGCATTCTCTGCTATTTCTAGTAATTATAGAATAGTTCAAGTCCTTTATTAATCTAGGTTTATGTTCACCAGGGTTCAACAAACCTTTGGATTGTAAGCTTGTACGGTTGTGTGATATCTCTTAGATGTAGAGTTACGTATGAGGAAAATGCTATTTATCGAAGTGTTTCTCAAGCTTTAATCCAAGATAAATCTCTTTTACATTGTGTTAGGCCTATGAAGAAGTACGTTGACCTAATCATGGTAACTCAAGACGATTACTCTTTCTACAGCAGCAATCATTAAACGAGGATTAACGCCTTGAATTTCTTATCAAAATCTCTACTACTAATTTTGACCACAGGGTTAGTACTAGTTAAACCTAGATGTGTTCTAGTGTTCGCAACCACTAAAATTCATTTATTACATAGAGATTGTGTTCATACATTAGAGTAGATGCAACAACTATATGTAAATTACAATCCTAATGAAGTTCCACCCATGGATTCCACAACCCTAGGCTTGGGGGTTTAGCCCTTCATCGATATATACATACAACAATGAAATGATAAATCAGTGAATATCATACCACAGAATTAAGCTTCCAAATAATTATAGAACAATGATAGATGAAATCCACACTTGTGTTCTTAGAAAAATATAGGTATCAAAACCCTAAATTTACATGCCCTAAGTCTCCAGTCAAAAAGCTCTCTCATAATATCCTAATTCTAATATTAATAGAACATGAGTGTAAGTGCAATATCAGAAACATGGAATGAGTCATCATTGTGCTTTGGGCAAAATAACAGACGAATCGCCTAGTGGCACACGGACTTTCTGGTCTTCCTTCTGTCACCTCCACTATGCAATGGACTTTTCTTTAGGACAAAGACCTTAGGTGAATTGTATCCACACAAATGAAATATTTATTTGACCCGTCTGGTTGCTGGTCCTATCAAGTGGTGCATCAGCTGGGTGATGGATTCAGACGAATCTTCTATTTCTAGAAGAATCACTTAATCCATCGTCTAACTTGGTCTTCTTATCCAGAACCATTACTTTTGATAGATGGATTTAGACGAGCCATCTAGTAAGAGTCAAAACGTCCATTAATGTTGCAAAACTGCCCTTTTTCTATACAATTGCTCCAAATTTCTCATACCGACTTAGCCTTGTAAATACTCTTAAACCCCATTAAAACATAGTTGTTACTCAAGAACATAATTTACTTCACTGGTTTTAAGTGTGATGCCTGATGTAAAATACTGTTATATCAACACCCTCAACCTAAAACATTTGTTTGTCCTCAAGCAACAACAGAACCTGTACATATTAAACACCTAAAACTGTATTGGCTAACTATATCTATTCACACATTGGACATAACTTAAAACTGTTTGCCCTAGTACATAATTCATCTCAGCACAATTACTCATTGGGAATCATGTCGTATTGGCTAACTGTATCTATTTACATACTACTTTCAAGTAAAACATTG
>JBDJHY010221528.1:0-11197 GCA_039654485.1 Withania somnifera | reverse complement strand
TAGAAACCTTTCGTGGGGAGCATTTTACTTCACTTTAACATCAAAATTTCTACGTTCTCACTTGGGCCTACCGATCTCGATAGGACAATAAATGTTGATACTGGGCCCGTATATCATGCTCTATCTCCCAAGGAGCCTCCTCGACTAGTTGATCCACCCAACGAACCCTCACCGCCGAAATATCTCTGGGTCTGAGTTACCACACATCCCTTTCTATAATGGCCTATGGCTCCTCAACATATGTCAACCTTTTATTAATCTTCATAGACTCTCGATGAAGCACATGGCACGGGTCAGGCATATACTTGTGAAATATTGATACATGAAATACTGGATGGGCGATAGCTAACTTTAGAGGTAAGAAAAGCCTGTAAGAAATGTCTCCAACCCTCTGTGTGATCTTATAGTGCCCAATAAACCTGGGGATGAGCTTACCCCACCTACCAAACCTCATAACACCCTTAATGGGTGACACTCGGAGGAACACCATATCACTAACACTGAACTCTAGGGGCCGAAGTCTATGATCTGTGTAGGAATTCTTCTTGATTTTCACTATTTGAAGCCTATCTTGAATAACTTTGACACTATCCATGGTATCATGAAGCCAATCAGAACTCTATAGTGAAACTTTTCTACCATGAAACTAACCAATAAGCGATCTTCAATGCCTAACATACAATGACTCAAAAGTCGCTATGTGAATGCAGGAATGATAACTGTTATTACACAAAAGACAAATGTCTATCCCATATACCACCAAAATCAAAGGCACATGCTCGTAACATATCTTGAAGTACCTGAATATTCCTCTCGAATTGCCCATCGGTCTAAGGGTAAAATGGTGTACTCAACCACCTTAATACCATCTCTATCTGTACTGACCTCTAAAACCACATCATAAACTGAGTACCTTAATAGATATAATAGAAAATAGTATCCCATGAAGCCTAACCACCTCGCAAACATACGACTCATATAGTCTCTCTGCACTCCAAGATGAATGCGTTGGCAGGAAGTGAGCTGATTTATTTAGTCAATCCACAACGAACCAAATATAATCATAGCCTCTAGATGTGTGGGGAAGGCCTAAAACAAAATCCATTATAGTCTTCTCCCATTTCCACACAGGAATAGGGAGTCTCTAAAGCTCACTACCCTGCCTTCGATGCTTGAACTTTACCTACTGACAGTTCAAAAATTCTATAGCTTTCCTCATACCTATCACTAGCAGTGCTTCCTTATATCATAGTACATCTTCGTGGTACCCAGATAGATAAAGTATCTGGAGCAATGAGCTGATCGTAATAGAGCTTGAATTATCTCACCAACTCTTAGAGTGGCTTAGAAACCATGAACCCAGTACGCACCATTAGAATTTATCATGGTCTAAGTGAAATCACCCTTAAAAACCCTCTGTATAATTTGTACTAGATGAGGATCCTCGTACCTAGCCTTAACCTGGGAAACTACCCTCTTTGGTACTGAATTATCCAATCTAATTCTTATATTAACCAAGGACTATATGTCATGAGCCAATGGCCTCTTAGAAACAGATAAAAGCTAGGCTACCCATACTCACTACCTTCTAGCTCAAGGCATCTATAACCACCTTAGCCTTTCTTGGACGATAAAGAATGCTCAAATCATCTTAGGTTAAGCTCCTTTGACTCAGGATATACTGCAAGCTGCGGTGATGACTAAAAATCTCACAATGGATGCCTTATAGATAGTGCCTCCAAATCTTAAGTGCAAAAACCACCATTGCCAACTCCAAGTTATGGGTGGGGTAGTTGTGCTCGTGATCCTTCGTCTTCCTTCACACATATGCTATAACATGACCCTTTTGCTTGAGAACACAACCTATCTAATACTCAAAGCATCACAATACACTGTATAGTGCTGGACCTTAATTGTCAAGGCAAGAACTGGGGCGGTAGTAAGAAACTCTTTTAGCCTAAAATATCTTGATCGACACCCAGCTGACCACTAGAAGGGAACATCCTTCCATGTTAGTATAGTCAAAGGGGTAGCGATGTATGAGTAACTTTGAACAAACTAGAGATAGTACTCAGCTAACCCAACGATACTGTGAATCTCTGTAAGAGTGATATGTTAAGACCACCTTTGCAGTATAAACACTAATGCTAGTACCTGATACCACGTAGACCAGAAAAGAAACAAACTTGAGCCAAATCTCACATTTGAGAACCTGGCATAGATCCTCTTAGTCCAAAAAGTCTGTAGGACTACCCTCAGGTTCTCTTTATGCTCTGCTCGACTCAACGAGTAAACTAATACATCATCGATGAATACTTGCAAAGAAGTCCAAATAGGGCCTAAACACTCCGTTCATCAAATCCATAAAGGATGCAGGGGCATTAGTAAGACCAAAATACATCACCATAAACTCATAATGCCTATACCTCATCTGAAAAGCTATCTTTGGACACCTTTAGCCCAATTTCTCAACTAATGGTAGCTGGATCTCAAATAAATCTTAGAGAACACTATGGCATCTTGTAGCTGGTCGAATAAGTCATCAATATGTAGAAGGGGATACTTATTCTTAATAGTTAACCTATTCATCTTCCTATAATCTATATACATCCATAGTGACCCATCCATTTTCTTCACAAACATAACTAAGGCACCCCATGGAGACACACTAGGATAGATAAACCTCTATCAAGTAAATCCTTTACCTGAATACTTAACTCTTGAATCTTTTCTGAGGCTATATGGTAAAGGGCGATGGACATGGGCCTGGTTACCAACTCAACCTTAATAAAAAATCAATATCAAGCTAGGGCGGGAATTTAGGTAAATCAGTAGTAAATATATCCATGAACTCAGATACTACTGGAACAGACTTAGGAGAGGAAGAATCAACACAAACATCTCTAACATGGTCTATGTAATCATGACAACCTCAAGAAATAAACCAGTGGGCCTGACAATAAGGATTAACCTGAATTAAGGAATTACTATTAGGACTGTGCCACACTACTTGGGTACACCGGGTATGGATAAGGTAACGGTCTTGGAATAGCAATCTAGTACCACATGATTAGGGGATAGCAAATTCATTCCTAAAATCACATCAAAATCCAACATATCTAACTCAATCAGATCTATTCGAGCATTATATACCTAAATATCACCGGAGATGACCTATATACCCAATCCACCACTAGGTCTGCACCGCGAGGGAAGACGTACTCTAGGGAATGGATAAAAACTTATTATAAATACCCAATCAAGCAAAAAAATAAATAGATATATAAGATAAAGTGGATCTAGGACCGAACAAAGTCAGGGATGAGTGATGATAAATAATTAACATACCAGTGACAACAACATCTGAGGCCTTATCCTTTACCCGTCTAGAAGAGCATAGAGCTGATGATGGACCCCACCATGTTGTGGCTTAACAACCTTACCTCTCGCTCCTACTCCTTGTCCTCCTCCTCAGGATCGATGAGCGGTGGATGTCCATCTCTAGCCAGTGGCCCTACCTGGAGTGCTTGGGTAGGTAAGACTACAGTTTGAGTGGCCTATCACCGAGGAAATCTCAAGAAAAATGGCACTTATATCCACAATCAAAGAAACCCTGAATGATGTCTAGTAACTCTGCTGTAGTCTCTAGTATAATGGACTGCCCCTACATATTCAGAACAACCACCCCCTTTAAGATGGCCTCGTGAACCTTAAACTGGTCCCCGGATGGGATGGATGCTCAATCCTCCGTTTGAATTCTATAACGAAGCCTGGTACTGGAAGCTAGCCTAATCCCTACCAAAATCTCTACCTACGGTCCTAGGCCCTAAATAATTATACTTGTGGAGCTTTCTCGATGCCCCCTTGGGCCTATCGAACTAAAGCCTCTATGCTGCGGGAATGGTCAAAAATATATAAGAAGGACCTTTTGCAACACCAACATGCACTCAACCTAACCTAGCAGGTCCAATCTCAACTCATAAGTAAAGCAGTGAATCTGCTCCTCCTCGGTAGGAAACAAATCACAAACATGTTAAGAAAGCATAATAAATCGGTCTTCATAATCAAAAACTATCATGGTATCCTAGCATAATCCTACAAACTGAGCCTGTAATGCCTCTCGTGTACTGCTGGGCACTGGGCCATGAAGGCCTCTCAAAACTATCAACCAAGTAAGTGGGGCTGAACCTAGAGGCCTACAATCTCTGAACAGTCTCCACCAATGACTAGTTGCACCATCAATCAAGTAACAAGTAAATTCGGACCCAAACATCTTCAATTACTCTAAAGTCCCTAGATGCTCCTTATAGACTGTGATAAACTCATAGGGATCTGTTGTGAGGGTAATTGACATCACATACATTACTTAAAACTATGAACAAATGCATGTTCTTGAGTAACTTTTGGTGAGATTTGATAGGTTTTATATGTTTTTCAAAGTTACAGTTTGATTTTGGAACCTTGGAGAAGAGTGTAGAAGAATAGGAGTTTCTAAAGATAAACTAGATGCTTCGTCCAGCTCTGGACAGTTCGCCAAAGTTGTACCGTCTAGGGAGATCAATATTGTATTCAAGCCCAGCTACCGTCCAACTATGGGAAAGTTCATCAAACCTTGGACTTATCGTCCATAGGATGCCATTTGAGAGGTCAAACACTTTTTTAAAAGTGAAGAAGGATATGTAAGAATGGACGAACCACCCAAACATGAATGGCTCATCCAACAGTGTACTATTTGCCAAGTTTACCACTGTAGAGAACCTATGGTAGACGAAGAGGATAAGAAGATTTCCCAATGGTGAAAGGTTCATCGTTTGTATCTTCCAAACATAATCAAAAATCACTTTTTAGTTTCAAATATTAAACTTGTACCCCTGTACTATTGATCTTAGGTTGCTGTACCTGCCATAGAGACACTTAATTTAGATAAACCGTCTTTGTTTTGAGGATAATTGCATGATGTGTGGATTTTTTGGTAATTATTGTGTGAAAGAACCACTAACTAACATGATAAGCATGTTTACAAGATAATTGTGAACTTGGAGGATATAGAGAAAGTGGGAAAGCAAGCCAGCAGGAGTAGGCCAGAGTGCAGGAAACTGACCCTCATCACAATAGTGATCACGTCATGATGAAGGGTCCATTATGATAGGGATCACGACGTGATCACTAGTGTGATCCCCTTTGTTTTGATGGCAGCTGAAGCCTTTTATGAATTGAAATAATAGGGGTAATTTTATCTTTACACCCAAGGACCCATGTAAGCCTTAAGAGGCATTTTTTAGGAAACTTTTGGGATATCATTATCATTATTATTCTTATCAAGGGATTTTTCTATCATATTAGGGAGAGAGGCGTAGCAACTGGGAAAAACACCACAAGTCAAGAGACATATACTAGTACTGTAGGGTTAATCTTCCCATTAAATTCTCGTACGGTATTATTTAATTATGTTTTTTGAATGGAATATATGTTGTATTGGCTAAACACCCTTGTTCTAGGGCTTATGGTTAACACACTATGTATGGATATGATTTGATATAAATTATTTGTTTCGGATAACTGATTATTCTTCTACTCTATGATACGGCGTTTCTAATTTTTGGCAGCTATTAGATTCAACATTAGCCTTGCTGGGGTTATCGAATCCAATAATCTTGTAAGTGATGGGGAGTAGTAGGAGTGTGCTTATGTTGGTGACCTTAATCCGAGATTAACAACATAACTAGTGACTAAGACATAATCATGTACTTAGTGCTTCGCTTGGTTTAAATAGGGAAGAAAGAGATAATGCCTTTATGAGAGTTAAACAACACATGCCAATCCGAGTAGTTGTTGCTTAAATAATTGGTGACTAAAGGACTATAAATCCCTAGTCATAACTTCACCCCCTAAACCAACAATTAACAGAACAAGTATCCTTATTGAAGTCAAGTATATATACATGTGTGTGTGTAATGCCATAGCCATGGAACCGTTACTCATATTGATCTACCTTGGTTGTTTTGCTTTAGTTCTCACTTCTTTCATCGTAGTTACTTTAGACTTATACAAATCCCATAACTCTTATCCTGATTGACCAAATTGAACTATAAATTAAGTCCTTATATGAATCACTTAGCGAAACAAATTCATAATTCCAAGTCCCTGTGGGTTCGACATTCGCCTCACAAGAGCCATTATTTTACTCGTACGACCACGTACACTTATGTGTGCTAGGGAGACAACAAGTTTTTGGTGCTGTTGTTATGGATTTGGCAATTAGTTAGCTTATGATTTATATAAGTAAAATTTTTATTGTGCAATTGTTAACAACTTGATCTTAGCCCTTTCAATTCTTTGCAGGAGTTATTACAGGTAATTTGGCAAGGGCCAGAACTTGGTGGAACCATCTTCTGAGCCAGAACAGTTTAATCACTCTTAGCATAAAACATTCCGTCATTCTGGTTCACAAGTCCAACTGGAGCAACCAAATATACTGGTGCCTGTGGAGATGGAAGCACCAAGGTCAGTATGTGAGGTGGCCATTCCTAAGGCGACCAATGCTACCTTTCCTATTCAGAACCCCACACCTAGAGGTAGATTTGAGCATAAACAAAATATGGTGCAACTATTGCATACAAGCAGGTAGTTTGGTGGTCTCGCACATGAGGATCCACAATAGCATATCCAAAACTTTCTGGAGATCAGTGACACATATATTCCTATAGGAGTTTTATCAGATTATATGAGACTCACACTATTCCCTTTCTTATTATTGGGGGAAGCAAAAAGATGGCTATCAATAGAACCACCGAACTCCATTACTTCGTGGGAGGATTCGGCAAGGAAGTTATTGATTCGATACTTTCCGTCTTGAAAGACTGCTAGGCTAAGAAGTGAAATTCTCCGCTTCAGGAAAAATTTGAGAGAAACTTTATATCAAGCATGGGAGAGATTCAAAACTTTTCTCTGGAACTGCCCACATCACCAGGAATCCAATAAAGTGCTGCTGTATACTTTTATTGAGGCACTAGAACCCAACTCCAAAATATTGCTAGATTCAGCAGCTGGGGGCCAGGCTTTAGAGCGCACTTATGAAGAGATTTACACAATGTTGAATAGGATTTCCATGGTAATCTTGATTGGAATGGTGACATGTCAAGAAATATCTCTAAGAATAATACTACCGGTGTAATGGAGTTAGATTCCATTACAACATTATCGGCGTAAATTTCATCCATTTAGAATATGTTTACACAAACCTTTGGACAGCAATAACAACAGGCTATAGTGAATGTAGTTCAATCATAGGCCCAAGGATGGTGTGAGACATTTGAGAGAGGGGGCGACCATATGTCTGATGTATGTGGAGCCAACCTTGATTCAGTGAACTTCATTGGTAATGCACAGAGAGGTCAGGGGAAAAAATATTATGGAAATTCTAATAATGCAAATCGGAGGAACCACCCTAACTTCTCATAGGGTGGAAATCAAAATCAACTATAGCAACAGAGTTTTGGCACTTATAGAAATCAACAATCTAACCAGCAACTGGGACATAAATTCAACCAGCAGAGCTATGATCAATCACAAAAAGGGCATCCTGATAATACAACTAAAGAGTTAATTAAAAAGCTACTAGAGGGGCAGTCAAGTAACAGTGAGAGACTAGCAAGGTTAGAAGAAGATGTAAAGAACCAGCAAATGGCTACACAGCAGTTGAAAGACAGTTGTGATAATTAGTTGTGTCTTAGAATACAAGACCCCAGGGGGGCCTACCTAGCGACACAAATCAAAACCCAAAGCAGATGAATGCAGTCACAACCAGAAGCGGGGTGTGGTTGCATGAACACGTGCCTAAAAAGGCTAATCAAGAAAGCAATAGTGGTAAGATGACCAATGGTAACATTAAGGGTCTAGATTCTAGCAGCGAAAAAATGATTATGAGGCCTCCACCACCTTTTTCTCAAAGGCTAAAGAAGAAAAAAGAGGAAGAAGGATTTTAAAAGTTCAAAGAGTTTTTGGGGAAAGTTCACATCAACTTTCCTTTAATAGATATATTACAAGAAATTCCAAAATATTCCAAGTATGTGAAAGACATTATGGAAATAAAGATCGTCTTATCGAGCATGTTACCGTGGCTCTTACTCAAGAGTGCACATCACACATTCAGAACAGGTTGCCTATAAAGCAGAAAGATCCGGGCAATTCCACCATCTAAATGACTATTGGCCAGAATCTAACTGTACAGGGGTTGTGTGATTTGGGTGTAAGTATAAATATCATGTCAACTACCCCACCACCATCATTCTTTAGTTGGCAGACAGATCTTTTGTGAGACCGAATGTATTGGTACAAACAGGATCCTTGATATTCCCTATGGATTTTGTTGTTTTGGATTTTTAACCTGATCCAGAAGTCCCATTTATTTTGGGGCATCCATTTTAGCCACGGGGCGTGTACTGGTTGATGTGGCAGCCGAGCAACTAACTGTGAGGGCCCATGATAAATTTGAAGATTTTGATGTATATAAAGCCCTCAAGTTACCCACAATATATGAGGAGTTGTCAGTAGTTATTGTGTATGACACAGACCAGGAGATAGCCGTACCAGTCATTAATGATCTTCTTGCAAGGGAAATCATGGGTCAAAATATAAAATATGATGTTGAAGCTATAAAATGTTCTAGGTATTAGACCTTGCCAATGTGTTTACTCAGCACAAAAGGTATGAATCACTTGAGAGGTCGTTGGGACCGTCTGTGCCACCATCTATTGAAAAAGCTCCTAACTTGGAGTTAAAAGCTTTGTCTAGCCATTTGAGGTATGCTTTCTTGGGTGATCATGAAACTTTACTGGTGATACTTACTACCGAATTATCCAAGGCACAGGTGAATGAAGCATTGGAAGTATTGAAGAAGAGGAAGAAAGGTATTGGATGGCAAATGTCTGATACCCGAGGTATTAGCCGTGGCTTTTGCATACATAAAATATTGATGGAGGACTAAAAACCAAAAGTAAAACTGTAGCATAGACTCAATCCACCAATGAAAGATGTAGTTAGGAAAGAGGTGATCAAGTGGCTAGATGCGGAAATTATTTTTCCCATATCTGATAGTAAGTGGGTAAGTCTAGTATAATGTGTCCCTAAAAAGGGAGGTATAACTGTGGTGACAAACACAATGAATGAATTATTGTCAACTCACATAGATATTAGGTGGAAAATATGCATGGACTATTGTGAATTGAATGAGGCAACCCGCAAGGATCATTATCCGATCCCATTTATGGATCAGATGCTTGACAAATTTACAGGTCAAGATTATTTTTGCTTCCTGGATGGATATTCTATTTATAGCCAAATTTCCATAGCACCTGAGATTAAGAGAAGACCACTTTCATATTCTTGTTCGGTACTTATGCTTTTAGGCATATGCCTTTTGGGCTATGTAATGCGCTGACCACTTTTCAGCGGTGTATGATGGCCATTTTTAGGGAAATGGTAGATGATTTTGTGGAGGTTTTTATGGATGATTTTTTGGTCTATGGAAGTTCATTCGAGGTGTGTTTAAAGAATCTGGATAGAGTACTGCAGAGATACGAAGAAACACATCCAGTGTTAAACTGGGAGAAGTATGACTTTCAGGTGAAGGAAGGTATTGTGCTAGGGCACAAGGTGTCTAAAGTAGGCTTGGAAGTTGAAAAGGAAAAAATAGATGCGACCTCGAACATGCCACACCCTGTCACAGTTAAGGGTGTGTGGAGTTTTATGGGACACACTGGATTTTATAGAAGGTTCATTCGGGATTTCTCAAAAATCTCTCGACCCTATGCCGATTGCTAGAGAAGAGGGTACAATTTGAATTCTCAACCGACTGCTTGCATGACTTCAATCAGTTGAAGAAAAATTTGACAGAGGCTCAGATTCTAATTACACTTGATTGGGATATGCCCTTTGAGCTAATGTGTGATGCAAGCGATACAGATGTAGGAGTAGTACTGGGTCAGTAAAAAGAAAAATATTTTGATATATATACTATACCAACAAGGTATTGGATGGTGCGTAGATGAACTTTACTATTACCGAAAAGGAGATGTTGGCATTAGTGTACACATTTGATAAATTTAAGGCCTACCTAGTAGGCACTAAGTCATCTATACACTAATCATGCAACTATTCCATATCTGTTCAACAAAAAGGAAGCTAATCCAAGGTTGATTCAATGGATACTATTGCTGCAAGAGTTTTACCTTTAAATTCATGATTGTAAGGGTTGTGAAAACCAAGTAGCTAACCATCTCTCATGGTTGGAAAATCATGACCATATTGAGGAGCAAGGGCATATTTAGGAGGAGTTTTCGGATGAACAATTTTTGAGTTTATCAATACAATAGTTTCCCTGGTACGTAGATATTGTAAATGTATTGGCAAGTGGTTGTTCCTGCCTAATGCAATGAGCCAATAGAGGAAGCGGCTGAAATATGATTATAAGTTTCATTACTGGGATGAGCTATTTCTGTTCAAATAAGGTCCGAATCAACTTATCCGAAGATGTGTGCTAGAGTGCGAGATGTAAGAGATTCTTGCTAAATGTCATGCTTCACTGTACGGGGGGCATCATGGTGGGGAACGCACTACACACAAAATATTGCAATCAGGTTTCTTCTGGTTGTCGGTGTTCAAAGATGCAATCGAGTATGTCAAAAAATGTGATAAATGTCAACGGATGGGGTCTATCTCCAAGCAACATAAAATGCCCCTGAATAATATTTTCAAAGTAGAGATATTCCATGTATAGGGGATTAACTTCATGGGACCTTTTCCTCCGTGGCAAGGGAATCGATACATTCTTATTACTGTCAACAATGTTTCTAAATGGGTGGATGCTACGACCTTACCTACAAATGATTCAAGAGTGGTGCTAAAATTCATGAAGAAACAAATATTTACATGATTTGGGACTCCACGAGCAATAATTAGCGATGGAGGGTCACGTTTCAAGAATGCATGGTTCAAGGCACTGTTAAGTAAGTATGGGGTAACCCATAAGGTAGCTACTGTGTATCACCCACAAACTAGTGGAAAAGTGGAGGTGTCAAATAAAGAACTCAAGCAAATAATCCAAAAAATAGGGAATGTGCAAAGGAAGGACTGAGCAGACAAGCTTGATGATGCGCTATGGGTGTATCGCACTGCATACAAAACTCATATTGGTACC
>JBDJHY010221517.1:3946-20782 GCA_039654485.1 Withania somnifera | reverse complement strand
GACCAGTACTCTAGAACTCATATTGTTGAACCTTAAACTCAAAATTTCAGCCACCTTTGTACGATCCACATCATGACTCGTGATATGGAGGACCAAGACTCGTGGTCCATCATTCGTTCTATTTCTTCCCTAAAATAGTAAACTTTTCTCATTTTATGACTCAAGGAGATGCACTCCACGAGTCATACAGTGCAACTTCATGACTCGTGGAGTGGTGCTAGTTGATTTCCTAGTTCGTTTAATAAGGGGTATTTTTGGGAATTTCATTTGACTTTTTGGACTTAACCCATGACTTTTTGACTTCTACAAAAAAAAATATAAATAAACTAAAACCTAAATTCATTCATCTATTTGGATATATTAAATCAATCAAATGTTTTTCTTTCAGCTTCTCCAAAAAGGCAAGAACTAGGGTTTTTCAAAGGGACTCCATTGTAGTAGCTTGATAGTTGATTTTTCACCTCAAATTTCTATAATTAGGTATGTAGCTTTTCAACCACGAATCCTTTCATCCTTTTACCCAAAAAACTCTTTCTAAATAAGGTTTTGAAGATATACACACATGCTAGGGTTCTTGTTTAATTCTATAAACTATGAATCCCTGAAGTAATGATTTAATGATGTTTTTGAATTAGAATTATGAAGTTTTCATGATGATTATTTAATTATGAAAGTCCTCATGATTTAGCATATTTTCATAATTTAAGTAAAAGAAATAAAGAATCTTTGAGGGAAGAAACATGATTGTTTTAAAGGTTTATTCCTAACCTTGAATTAAGCATAGAAGTGTCATAATTACTTGACTTACTCCATTATTTGAAGTATGAACTTGAAGCATGCCTAAATTGACTACTGTATCTAATTGAGATTAATTGAGGAAGATAATAATTTTATTTATTAATTGATGAGCCCTGAAGTGAGAAGCCAATGAAGAGTCTAATTTGACTATTTGCCTATTTTTCCAAAACTGAAGAGTGTAGCTGGAAGAGTCCGGGAAGGTCTAGTAGTTCATTAGAAAATTTTCATTAGTCGAGAATCTTAAAAGAGAAAGTTAATGACAATAATTATATTCTTATGGAAGGAGTATTAGCACCGAGGGTAGGCAGAGGCCCTTATAGCCCAATCTGCGTAGCCTAGGGACTATTATTATTTTGGTCCAGTATGTATGCCTGTAGTCTATTTTAATCATTACTCGTATAATACAAATCATGAAAAATAATGTCCTTTCTTAAGAAAATCTCCTGCATATTTTAAAGGACGATTTGGTATTTTCTCTATCTTTTAAGCCCTAAACTGCATTGTTCTACCTCAAGCTCAAAAGTTCAAGCTTTCTATCAAAGATTTTCTCACTTCAATAGGTACTTCAATAGGTATGTGGGACTTTAATAAGGGCTTTGTTTCATCCTTATGTCAAAAATCTCAAAATTTCAATATGATTTCCATTATTTTAAATCCTAGGATTTCAACACACTCATGCTTTCTTTTCTACATTTTCTCATGATATTTATGAATATGAATTATCCTAAATTGATTATTCATGTTTTCTCATGTCTTTAAAATTAAGTATTTAAATTATGATAAAAATTATTCATGACTTTCTTCAATTAATACATTATTTTGAATTAATTATACATGATGCTATAGCATAATATGATCTTTTGATAAAACAATTCAGCTAATTTAGCTTGACTATTTTGATTTTTAGAATTTTTATTAAACAAGTATTTTACTAAATCATGCCTAATATTCATGATAAGATATGGCATCAGACAGGCCATCAATCATCATGATCAGTTTTAATATTTTACGAGCAAATAGTAGTAAGTTTTGGGAGTAATATTTAGCACCAAAGGAATATGGGTCACTCACCCTCAAGTATAGGGTCATACATATGTCCCTGATTACGTTCCAACATAGATTTATTAAGCCTTCATGACTTAATTAGTGGATCCACCTTAGTATCAGGTTATATTCTAATGGAAATGCTTAGAGTATCTGTCCTCAACATGTATCAATTGTTGGACTCCATGTTGATCATGTTGTTTATGTCGGTTATAAAAATCTACATAGATGTTCAGCGGTATCAGTTTAATAGTATATTTATAGCTTTCACAGCTCACTAGTTTGAATAGATATTGTAACTTCTCGAGCTTACCCCTTGACGGGACCATCATCCTTAGCCACTAAATTGCCCTAGCAGCCTCGGAAGAACCACTTAGATCATGCATTACTCTACTCACACCAGTCAGCGGAAGCAATAACAATAACATTAGAAGTGTAATGGGCTCCTCATAATAATTAAAAAGTAGTATCAATAAAATAATAGATATACTCGACTGTCAAAACCATACATCTCAGAATGAAAGCCAATACTAACTAAATAATGGACGACTAGCATAACAATTTAGCTAGTCTATAACAAATAAAATAATAAATAAATAAATAAAACTAATTTCCAAGCTGTAGATAAGCAAATAAATAAATCCATAGCTTTCCCTCGAATCATGTGAATACTCACCAATCTGCTAATATTTTAGGAATGCAAGTAGTGTCAACCTCGAACGTCCAGATGGTTGACAAAATCTGCATGGGGGTTTGGGTTTTGCCAACCTCGACGGAATATCCTTATAAGGAGAACTATCCTTAATGTTGAGACTGTCGACTGGCATGACAAAGAGATGGATCACTTAGGACATGGAAACATGGAAAATATTATGGAGTTTTGCCAACTCTGATGGAAGATCTAACGCATAGGCTACATATCCTACCCTTCTTAGAATCTAATATTTTCCAATATATCTTGGACTCAACTTTCCTTTCCTCCCAAATATCATAACACCCTTCATAGGTGATATTTTCAGGAATAACTAGTCACCTTCCTCAAACTCTCACTCTCTCCTCATCATATCTGCGTAGAATTTCTACCTGCATTAAGCAACCTTCAGTCTCTCATGAATAATCTAAAATTTCTGCATAGTTTTGTGAATAAGCTCTGGCTTAACTATTTTTGCCTCAAATGTCTCTAACCAACCAAAGGGAGACCTACACCTCCTCTAATACAAAGCCTCAATTGGGGCCATTTAGATGCTAGCACGATAGTTATTGTTGTATACAAACTCAATCAAATGCAAGTGTTTGATCCAACTACCCTTGAAATCAATTGCATGCACCTTCAATATATCCGTCAATATTTGAGTGGTCCTCTCGACACTGTCTGCAGATGGAAGGTTGTACTAATGTGAACCTGCAAACCCAAACCTCTCTGAAATAATCTCCAGTAGTGAGATGTAAATTGTGTACCCTAATTTGAGATAATGATCAATAGTACCCCATGTACCCTAACGATATGCTACAAATAAAGCCTATCATACTAGTCGGTTGAATAGCTGGTGTGATCAGGTAGTAAGTGTGCATACTTAGCCATTGGTCTACTATAACCCATATGCAATCATGTTTATGGGCTAATGGTAAGCCGATAATGAAATCCATATTTATAACCTCCCACTTCCATCTCGAAATCTCAAACTACAACATCTTACCTGTTGTCTGCTAGTGCTCTACCTTCACCTGGTAATAATTAGGACACTTAGCCACAAACTCGGCTATGTCTTTCTTCATACCTTCCCACCAATATATACAATTTCTTCAGATTGCTATACATCTTAGTAGATCTAGGATGAATGATAGCTATAACTACGAGCCTCTTGACAAAATCATCTCTCAAACCATAAACTATCGAGAATCAAAGGTGATCCTCATAGCAGAGAACATGATCTCACCCTAGTGAGAAATGATGGTCCTTATGCTTCTGGAATGAGCTTTTTGGCTTAACTAATACTGGATTACTAACTTGCTTTCTCTTCACCTTAACTATAAGAGATGAATTGAAAGCATTTACAAGAAACATACCACCATCATTAGCATCTATCTATCTAACTCCCAGGTGTGCAAACATATGCACCTCCCTAGACAACTCTTTCTTATTTTTGACAACATGAGAAAAACTACCCAAGGATAGCCTACCAAAGGTGTCAGCCACTACACTAGCCTTGCCCGGGTGATACTTAACTGTCATGGTAAAATCCTTAGTTATTCAAGCCACCTTCTCTAATGAAGATTCAAATCATTCTAATCAAACACATGTTGTAAACTCTTATGATCAGTGAAGACATTTACATTAACTTTATAAGAGTAGTGTCTCTATAATTTCAAGGAAAAACTACAGCTGTCAACTCAAGATCATGAGTGGGATAATTCTTCTCATGGGTTTTAAGTTTCCTAGAGGCATAACCCACCACCCTACTATGATGCATCAACATACAACCTAAACGAACCCTAGAGGCATCATAATAAACTAAAAAAACCCTCTAAATCATTAGGAAAAGTAACACTAAAGCTGAAGTTAACCTAGTTTTTAACTCCTGAAAACTTTTCTCATATGCATCTGACCATTTAGACTTCACCTTCTTTTGGATCAAACGGGTCAAGGGAGAATATATGGAGGAAAAGATCTAGAAAAACCTATGATAGAACCTAGATAGACCTAGAATGCTATGGATATCTGATGAAGAGGTCGGTCTAGGACAATTTTTGACTAAATCTATATTTTGGGAATCTACTTGAATACCATTGTTGGAAATGACAAGATTGAGAAAAAACAACTGATTGGATCTAAACTCACACTTAGAGAATTTAGCATAAATTTGGTGTTCTCTAAGGGTCTAAAGAACTATTCTAAGATGGTTTACATGCGCCTCCTTGGTTTTGGAGTAACCAGAATGTCGTCAATAAAGAAAATCACAAACAGGTCCAAGTATTTCTTGAAAACCCTATTCATGAGGTCTATGAAGTTATAAGAGAATTAGTCAAACTGAAATACATGATATGAAATAAAAGTGGCAATAACATGTTCAAAAAGTTGTCTTTGGAATAGCTGATGGTAGCCAGACCGAAGATCAATTTTGGAGAAATGGATAGCACCTTGTAACTGATTGAACAAATCATCAATCCTAGGAATGGTACATTTTTTTCTATTGTGACTTTGTTCAGATGGTGGTAATCTATGCATATGTAGAGGGAACCATCTTTTTTATGCACGAACAAGAAAGGGGAACCCCAGGGAGACATACTAGTGTGAATACCCTCATCTAGGAGGTATGTTAACTGATCTTTCAACTCCCTAATCTCAGCTAGTGCCATACTTTATGGCAGAATATAAATAGGATGAGTGCCCAAAATGAGATTTATGTTAAAGTATCTCCCTGTCAGGAGGAACTATGGGTAAATACTTTGGAAACACATCTACAAACTCCCTGACAACTAAAACTAACTGGATATATGGTGTCTCAAACTCAGAGTCCTGTACTTATACTAGGTGGTAGATGTAACCGATAGAAATTATCTTCCTGGCTTTGAGGTAAGAAATCAACCTACCTCTGGGAATGAATCTACTCCCTCCCACTAGAGGATAGGCTTACTATGAAATTGAAAACAAATAAATCTATCCTACAATCAATAACATCATGACAGGAATTGAGCCACCATGCCAAGAAAGACATCAAAATTTATCACGTCTAACTTATGCAAATTGGTTGGAACTACCATCTCCAAATGGATACTTGACAACTTTGATAGACCTTCTCAACTATGTGGAGTCCCCAATAGGATTTAACACATAAAAGGACTTGGATAACACCTCAGGGTCAATACTAAACTATCTAGCATAAAAAGGGGAGAAAAAGAAAGGTTGGCTCTGGGATCTAACAATTTATAAACACAACACCATGCCTATCAAACATAACAGTCATTACATCGTCCGACTGCTCCTAATCATGTCTAGAACCCAAATCATATAACCAGTTCTAGAGCTTACCACCATGGGTATTAGTAGAAGCACCCCACTGAGCTGGGTGGGCTACTGGTGCTGCTGCAGTAGTTTGAACTCTACCACCTCCACCTTTCTGCTTAACCACGGGACAATCCCTAATCCAGTAGCCTATCTTAACAAAACCAAAGCACCCCTTCAAAGGGAAATTCCATAGAGAATGACTTGCCTGGCCACATACAAGACACCAATCCTAACCCAAATGGCACAGTCCCACATGATTCTTGCCACACTTGCCAAAAAGTTTAAAAGTACGCCCTCCTGTGACACTGCCTTGACAAGCTGCTATTTTACTTCCTTTTTTACCATTCTTATAGGGAAAATATGGATTTTAGGGAAAATAAAATAAAAAATGTTTAAGAGTCAAACTATTCTGAAAGTTTTAAAAATTTCAAAATTAGCTGAATAACAGTTTTAGGATAGATTGTAGGATAGATTATCTGTACATTAGATTGTATTGGTACAAATAAATCATAGGATTGATAAATTTTAAAATTATATGTATTGAAAACAAATAAATCTTTCCAATATACAGTTTATGATAAAACCATAAGATCTGAAGTAGATCTAATGTACTTCAAGTACCAGTCACTTTTACAATGTGCAATCATAACCAGGACTTGGGTAGAGAAAGTATTAATAAGAAGAATGATATACGGTTATATTTAGTACATTGGTTAAGTACAACACGAAACACAAAAATCTCAAGAGAAAGTGGTACGACTAACTAAAATTTTAAACCTATGAATTAATTTATATAGAAGCTATTGAAAAATATTATTTCCATCACACCCGCATAATGAAAGATGATAGACTAGACTATTTGACTCGAGGAAACTCAATTCATTGGACATTAAAGATTTGAAGACCTTGAGTTTTTCAGAGTATCTCTCATTATCACCACTTATAGCCCATAAACTCATAGGAAGAATCAAGGCAAAAAGTCAGTATGAGAAAAATTTAGCATAGTACAACATTTCGAACTATTATCATAAACTATTTATGCATACTTTACTAAATCATTTTTCTATTAAGGATTGGGATCCTCAGCATGTGGTCTCAAGGACAATGGCAACCTCATAGGAATTTTAAAATACACAAACACTTCAAATATTTTCTTCATATTAGCATTCAATATATGGATATCTTTGTAGGATAACATACAAGTAAATAACAAATACAGGATCAAGCTAACAAATATGGATTAGGTTAAAGACTTCACAAATAGAAATCATGTAGTTAAGAATGCAAGATATGATCAATATAGAAAGGAGTTCACAAACTAATACACTGTAAGAGAGTCAATTCAAGTTATACCTAAACAGAGAAGTGAAGAAAACAAGCACAAGAATTCTACATGCTTCTATTACCCCAAACTTTCAACAAACCAACTTAAATAGGCCAATAAAGTCCACACAATTTGAAATCATTTTGGATATTAGGTTCATAACGTATCATTCAAAGGTGACATCATAAAGTTTTTATTAATAAACCTAGACCACTTTGTAATTTCTTCATAACATATTCAAACAACATAACTTTCCTGCAAAGAAAAACAAGCCTTAGTTTGACATATTATATGAATTCAAACTATTATGTACAACACACTTTTAGCTGGTCAAAATAGACTACTTAAATCAAGACATATATAGAGAACATTTTAAATAGAACCCAGTCAATCAAGACTACTAAATAGATCACTTTTAAAAACCTATTTTACCACTAAATCAGACTTCAAAACATATTCATATCCCAATTTTTATGTAAAACTAGAAGAGACCCTCAGGACCACAAGTTCACACCTCATGAGACATGTTAGACAGATTCATCAATTCATTGGGAAATCTCAAAGAGAATACTTCAGATATGAGCATGCTATAGATGGACAAAAACCGCATAAAACCAAGGCATATAAATATATAATAGGCATAAAAAATGATCTAATTAACCTAACACTTATGCGGTTTGAATACAAAGAGAATAAGATAATATAAACCTTCTCTCCATACTCATAACTTAGTCTAATTTAATCCATGAAAACTCCAGTTTATCATAGATAGTGCCAAGGAAAATAATTCAAAGTTTAAATTACATGCATTATATGTTGTAGATGAAACTGACTTGGCAAGGCAAAAGAATGATCAACCAATCAGCTAATCCTCCTATCTCTAATGATATTTATACAAATACATATCCAATCAAATGTTTTCTCCAAATTAAACACATGTACGCAGTCATTTTTCGATAACTAAATACAACAATCAGCACATAACAACCAAACCAATTAACTAATGAACTCACTGCCATAAAATACTAAAATAAACATATTTCTTTGACTTAAAAAGCCTTACTAATCCATTCAAATCACTTCTCAAACAAATGCTAGCTCGTAGTCATCAAAATGGGATGGAATCAATAAATAGAAGGTATTTTTACCTTTTGGTGTACAACAAACTAAGTATTTAGATTGAGGAATTGTACTACTATTTTTTAACTTAGTTATATAATAAGAAAACCTCTCAAACCTATAAGACCTCGTTAGACACAAGGAAATCCCTTTTAAATAAATGTTGTGGGAGTTAGAGGATACTCAAATTTTACCTTGTCTAATTATAAAAAATGCTTGAAACTAAAAATATGAACCTAAAACTCTATTTTTGTTGTTGCTATTTGGATTAAAATCCCTAGCCGGCCTAAGATTCTTCCCTAGTTTTTAGGCTATTGTCTACCTCATTTCTATACTACAACTGCTCTTAGCTTCTACTTTTGGACTCTACTCTTTAATAGCGGTAAGGGCTCTATTTATTTGTAAAACTTAGGGAACAAAAAGAGGGAGAAATCTTGATGAATTTGATATTCAAATAGTTGGATTTTGAAAACCAAATAAAAGATAGCTTATAGGTACTATTCAATACAAGTTTTGAAAGAAAAATCTAGAAATTCAAATGGAAATTGGATATTACCGTTGAGAAGCAATGTTAACTGATGGAGCTTTGTCTCTTTCTCGATGCTACGAGGAAGGAGAGAAGGGAAAGCGCATGAGGGATCTTTTTTTCCTTTTCTGGTTCTCTTCTGGAACGTGTGAGTGATGTGAAGGAAAATATATTATGTATATGTATTGATTTTGGTTATATTAAGCTAGTGGGTTAATTTGAAAGAAACGGGTAGGGTCATGTGAATTTGGGCTTAAATAGTATAAAATGAATGATTTGGGAAGATGTACTGGATGCAAAATATTTTTAAAATTAGCCAAATTGAACTAATAATAAGGTTGCCTACGATGAATTGTCTTAAATTAATTAATCGAGCTTTTAATCTAAAAATTGAAAAATTATCTTTGCGGATAAAAGTTAATTTAATAAAAGTTATTAATTTTGACTTGATTTCCACTGATTTTGCAAAATAGCCAATTTAATTAAATTCATCAGAGTTCCAAAAAAAATACCATTTGTTATATTGACAAACTCAATTTTTATTGACCACTCAATTCATCTCTTGAAAAAAAGGGTTATTGTGTAAATTGTAGAGTTATGGTTGGACCCCGGTATTGGGTTTCCTAATATCTTAGGTTACATGAGAATTCAGGCCACTTGTAGTTCAATGATCTAAAGTTTAAGCACAATTTCAAAGATTCCACAAGCCTTTTCGATTTTGAACTTTGGTAAGATCAAAAAGCTGAGATATGGGAGAATTGGGAGGGGGTTTGGAATGCAACTGAGTTTTCACACAGTGCCCAGCCTACGTATCTTAAGAATAGGGAATCAGGCTTCTTGTAATTCGACTCAATCAGTAGAAAAGGCAGTCTTCTTATGCAAAGATGACCTTTTGCTTAGGATGAGTGACTGATGATTTGAGTTTAAGAAAAGAGGCTTGCAACCTATTAATTATGAATGTGGCATGCTTAACACCTATGAATAAGTTCTACATGGACATAATTTCCAAGACTCTAGGTGTATCATTACCTGGATTTAAGAGAAAGGAAACCCGCTTCCATAGTGAGCTAAGAAAATACTTTTGAATTGAAGTAGAAACAAGAAAGACAAAACCCACATGCTTTCTAATATGGATGTGATTTTATAGTAGTGAAAATCAATCCTTAATTTTCACCCAAAGAGTTTAACGTTCCTTTTTATACTGTGTCCCAGTTTTCTTCTAAGAAAAAGTTCCACGATGTGCTACGTTCGATTTGGAGTAGTCTCCAGCTGTGGTTGACTTTTTGACATTTTTATCTCTCGGTACTCTCGACACTGCTTGTGAAAAAATCATTAGTAGAAATATATTTTACCAGATTCAAGGGGAATTTCATACATCTTACCTTTTTAGGCTTTGAAGTTGATGTTATTCCCATGCTTTGAGTGGTATCTCTGTGTCGGGTTCATTAAGCAGAGCATACTAGCTTACAAAGACCTATCATAACTTTTATGTATGGTACGTGGTAGTCTCCAATAACCCTCCACATCTTTAAAACAAATATTGCGTACTAGTCTCCATCAAATTTCCATGACTTTATGCAAATAATGTGCACTAGTCTCCATTGACTTGCTGCGACTTTATGAAATTAGTATGTGCTAGTGTCCACTGACTTTCCATGACTTTATGCAAATAATGTGTGCTAGTCTCCACCGACTTGCCACGACTTTATGCAAATAATGAGCGCTAGTCTCTACCAACTTGCCACGACTTTATGCGAATAATGCACGCTAGTCTCCACTAACTTTCTACGACTTTATGCAAATAATGCGCACTAGTACCCATTGACTTGCTGCAAATTTATGAAAATAATATGTGCTAGTCTCCACTGCCTTTCCACGACTTTATGAAAATAATGCACACTAGAATCCACCAATTTGCCGCGACTTGCAAGAAAATGTATGCTAGTCTCCACCGACTTGCCGCGACTTTAAAAAAATAATATGTACTAGTCTCCACCGAATTACTGCGATTTTATGCAAATAATGGGACCTAGTATCCACCAACGTGCTACGGATTGATGCAAATAATGTGTGCTAGTCTCCACCGACTTTCCACAACTTTATGCAAAAATATGTGCTAGTCTCCACTAACTTGCCACGACTTGATGCAAATAATAAGTGCTAGTCTCCACTGACTTTCCACGACTTAACAGAAAATGTGTGCTAGTCTTCACCGACTTGTCGAGACTTTAAACAGATATTACCCATTAGTCTCCACTGACTTGCCACAACTTTGTGCAAATAATGCCCTAGTATCCACTGACTTACCGCGACTACAAATAATGTGTTCTAGTCTTCACTGACTTTCCACGATTTGATGGAAATAATGCCTTCTAGTCTCCACCAACTTGCCATGACTTGATGTAAATAATGTGTTCTAGTGTCTATCGACTTTCCATGACTTAACAAAAATGCACGCTAGTCTCCATTGACTTTCTATGGCTTTAAATAGATAATGCACGCTAGTCTGCACCGACTTGCTGCATCTAACAAATAGATGTTGATAAAATAGTCTTCAAAGAAAAATTGAAAAAGATTGTTAGGAGTAAAGTAATTTAAAATAGGGAAGTAGTGTCCTTTACAACTTTTGCAGATATTGTCTTCTTTTGACTTTGCATGGATCAATTATAACCCACTTCTTGAAATTTGGTGAAGTTCCATGTTGTGCTTCATCCATTTTTTGAGTTGTCTGCACCTATGATTTTATTTTTTGAGAATTTCATCCTTGCATATGCTCTCGACAAAATCTGAAACTATTAGTAGTAAAGTAATTCGACAGGGAGAGATAGTTCCTTTACCCTTCCTCTACATATGTCAATTCTTGAAAGTGTTGCCATCTTTTACTACCCTTGTTTTGGAAATAATGGTTTCTAACAATTTAAATAACAACCGTTGCGACTGCATGATACTGTGGCCATTGTGATCGTTGTACCGTTTTGCAAAAATCTTTTGGTGGATCTTGCACTTAGCCCAAATTTTGATACAATTGCATCTTACAAAAACCTTTCAATTTTTCATTCTAGAACCAATCTCGCACACATCCAACTTTTGATACAATCAAGTCTTACAAACATCCTCGAGCATTTAGTTTTTTGGTGAATCTTGCACCTCTGCTAAATTCTAATACAATTGCAGCTTATATGTCTTTAGGTTGTAAGCCTTTAGGCCATATTGCAAGCATCTGACTATGAATGAAATTGTGGCTTACAGGTATAAATTCTAGCACATCATTTGATTTTATAAATCATCAAGGCTTATAGATGATCTTTGAATTGACAACCTTTGGGTATTACCACACACTATCCCATTTTAGAAGTGTTGTGACTTATACATAACCTTTAAATTATTATCTTTTTAGGTAGTCTAGCACATTACCTGGTTTAAAAAATCATTGTGGTTTATAGATGACCTATAGGATGCCAATTTCCAGGTAATCTAATGAATTATTTAGTTTCAAAAATCATGGAAATTTACAGATAACCTTAGGATAACATGCCTTTTCAACTTCAGTGGTTATGTCAGCTAATGTCGATGATGTAATAGACGATGCCTCATAATTTATCTCTCTTGTTAGTTAAGTCAATTAGAAGGGAAACGGGGATTCATTAACGAATATGTCTATTGGGGGGAAAATGGAATTCATTAATAGAATATAAGTCGGTCCGTCAGGGGGATGAGTGGGATTCATTAACAGAATATAAGTCAGTACTTCAGGGGGACGACAGGGATTCATTAGCAGAATATAAGTATGTTCATAACGAGGATGACTAGGTTTTAATAAGTGAATATGAGATGATCCATCAGGGGGATGGATGGGTTCATCAATTGAACATGAGTTGGTATATCAGGGGAAAGACTCTGATTCATCTAGTGAAAACTAGTTAGTCCATCGGGGGGACGACTAGGACTGATTAACTGAATATCAGTCGATCTATTATGGGAAATGACTATGATTCATTAACTGAATATGAGTCAATCAGTCAGGAGAAAAATTAGGAATTCATTAATTGAAGAGTCGGTCCGTTAGGGGGACGACTAAGATTCATTAATTGAGTATGATTCAATCCTCCAGGGGGACAACTAGGAATTCATTAATTGAATATGAAGGGGCGTCCATTAGAGGGAAAAATAAGGATGATTATCCAACCATACCAAGGTGGACGTCTTGATAATTATCACATTGTAAAAAGGTGGATGACTCAATAATATCCTTCGTACATCTCCAAAAAAAAATATTTTTGATATTCGACAACTTGCACATCATTCTGCTAGAGGAATTTATATGAGTTATAGATTCATGCACAACAAAAAATAAATATGATGTCCCTCTACCCAGTTTTGAGATAGAAAATATGCATTACCTTTTGACTTTATGCTTTAACATGTCTGATATCCACCTGCACCTACGCTGAAGGTACATGATTAGTAGACACGATATCATTTTTGACTAGCGAACAAAGTCAATATTTCAAAAAAACTTTAGAAAATACTCATGGTATAAGAGAAATTATGTTCTTGCCCAGAAAGATTCACGAGCCAATATCTTTTTACACATGAGAAAAATTTAAGAGAACTTAAGATCTGATTTCGTCTGTCTCATATTTATCGTCGCTTGTTGAGGATCATTTTCTCTGTCTTTGGGGATCCCGATGAGGTGCTTCGATATTTACACTTTTTTTACCTGTGCTAAAAGTAGATGATTACCATACATAATATTGCTTTTTCTAGCAATAAAGTCAATACATTCAAAAAGAACTTCAGAAAGATACTTTGGTGTATAGAGGCAATTTCATGTTTAGTACATCATTTCTTTATTCAAGCAGATGTAGAAACTAACATCCATTTACTTATGAGAAAAAAATATGATTTTATTTGAAAAACATAAGATTTTGAACATCTCATGTTCATCATGGTTAGTTGAGAATTTTTGAAGTAAATGTCATTGCTTCACCAGTCTTCGGAGTCTCCTAATGATTCTTTCATCTTTTCATATCTTATGTAGCCCAACAAAAAATCTTCTAATCAAGGCATAGATATTTGAAGTTGTTTATGAACTCTAATAGCATAACTGGAAATTTTAAGGCCCTCCTCAAAGTTTCTTCCCTAGTTGAGGATACAAACCATTGATAGCATATCTTGGCATTTTTATAGAATTTTAAAGATCCTTCTCGAAAATCTTGCCCCAGTTTCATTGTAGGGGGTTATGAATAAATTGTTATGGTGCCTATATATCCTGTTAAGGTAGGGATCAGGTCGAACATACTTCCCAAAAGAACTTATTTTGACGACCATCCGACTCAATTTTTTTGAATTTCATCATTACCAAAGATATGGCTTAATTGATATCATCATGTATAACAGCCCAAGTTGTACTTCTCACTGCCTTTTTTTTCATGCCTAACAACTTTACCTTCAAAACTTAAGGAAAGTATTAGGATTCATAATGAAGTAATAAAATATAACAATAGGATGAGTTAGAGAAACTTTTCTGAGTGATCATTACGAGGCCATAGCGGATGTGAATATAATCTTCATCATGCTTTGATAGTTTTGGCATCGTGATCTTTTGACTCCGCTATTCCTGAACCCAAAGAAAAATTCTTAATTTTGGAGACTGATTTGTATTGGCCTTGTTTGTCTTGAAGCTCCTTCTGTCTTTAAATTTGTGTAATTGACTAGTGTTTAAAATGCCTTCATGGTGGAATTTTTTTAGGCCCTCCTAAAAAATTCTACCCCACCATAGAATACTTTTAAAGCCGACATATCTTGTTGTAGGATTTGAGATCCCCCTCCTCAAAGTACTTTCCCATTTGAAAATCTTGATTTGTCTTTCAAACTAGATTTAAAAGGGAAATATCATCTTGTGGAATTTTTTAGATCCTCTAAAACATTCTTCCCTAGATTCCATTAAGGGAGAATGAAAATTTTATGGGGAACATAATCAAGCCAGTATGGATCCTACATATCTCGTTAGGAAGGAATCATGTCAAATTTAGTTCAAATACTAGAAAAGGTGCAACAATTATTGAAAGTATTCAGTATTATGTGTTCATGAGAAAGAAAATACTAAATTCACACATGGGGTTTTTTCTGGCCTTGTTGCACACTTCTTTTCGATTCTTGATAGAAAAGGTTCTTATTTGGAATGTCTTGATCTCACTCATAAGTAGAAAATATGCTATCATATTTGGAAAGCCTCCTCAATTATTACCAACTGATTGTCAATAAAGTTCTGTATTTTGTTCTTGAGTGTCGAGCGATTCTCGGTATCATATCCCATTACTCCTGAATCATAAGAAAAGCTTTCATTGGGTTTGTAAAAATTTCCCAAAGGATTGGCCAGACTTCCTTGTATTTGATAGATCACACCCATTGTGTTTAACCAATTGTCATGATGTTTTTTATGGTACATCTGTAGAGTCAAATACCAATGGGTTCCCTTGCCAACAAACCCTTTCTCTTTTTTCTATTCAACTTATCCTCATTAAGATGTAGTGTAGCTTCTTAGATTTGAAGGTCTCCTCGAATACTTCTCCCACTTTTAGTACTTCAACAAATGTTTCTATCAAACGAAATTATTTTTTAACACTCGGGAACTCTAACCCTGATGCAAGTAGTGGCCATTTCTTATTCACTCACACGAAGTTGTACCTTTGAAATTACCATTCTTCAATAGATGGCTTATCTATGGAAATTTTCCTTGTATTTCTTCTTTATCTTTCATGAGAAATTCCGATCGAGGATGTTAAAGTGTAATATTTCCACAAAGGCTTTGGAAATATGTCTTCATGTTGGCCATTAGCACAAATTCTGAGATGCATATTATTCCAAAGCTTCCCCATTTAAGCTTTGGATTAATAAAATCAGTATGTTTCTCATGATCTAAGGACTCAATATTTCACGATTCTATTTTCTCTACCCTTGCTTGTTTTTCGGATACCACACCCATCATTTCTACCTTTCTCTTTCTAATGAAGTCGGTAGATGTAGCAAGCTTTGATATATCAATGTGGGTCATTTGTTTACCAACACAAATAAACCTTCCCCTTTTTTCTAAAATAAAAGTAAAGACTCAAAAGGTGGAATATTAATTCATCGACCATAATGGTTAATCAGGTAATTAGTA
The DNA here is from genome assembly GCA_039654485.1 of Withania somnifera. Lineage (NCBI taxonomy): Eukaryota > Viridiplantae > Streptophyta > Magnoliopsida > Solanales > Solanaceae > Withania > Withania somnifera. The sequence continues at coordinate 4,800 of JBDJHY010221517.1, read as the reverse complement.
TAAGCAATCATCACATATTTTGCTAAAAATAAGAGCGCTTCAAGACTTCGAGAAGGAACGATATTTAATAGTAAGAATGTTCAATAACCTCTGAAGTTTGATGATATTATGGTAAAATATGAGTTACTAAAAAGAGAGTAATTGATTCAAAAAGGCCAACTCATAGTGAACACAAACCTTATCCGATCTATCCATTTCTGTATCTCAAGTTCAACACAACTCAACCTATTGACAGAGAAATAAAGTGAGGTGTGTATCTAGGGATTTTAGAAAATAAAGGAATTCTGGGCTTATATTCGGCTCTGAAGAGACACTTGTCTGGTCAAAACAAAGGTTGGGAATGGGTGCAACTTTATATTAGCTTGATTTCTAAGAAAGTCGAGATCAATATGAAGCAAATAACGTCCAAAGAGATTTTCTGAAAAGCTTTGGATATTGTATTTTTCAAGTGGAGTGTTGGGAAAGTATTTTTAGGAATCTTGGATTTATGAGTTTATATTCTTAGTGACGCTCTAAGACTTGGAACTAATATAATGGAATAATCCAGTCTAAAGAAACATTAATGTATTTAAAAACATAAGCTAGACAGTCATGAAGATAGCACACAACACACAAATGATACACCTAGAGCCCTATAATGTATGTGAACTTTTATATGCCAAAGTTAGGCCTAACACATTGAAGGATAATTCTCCTTGGAAATAACTTTTTACCTAGAAAAACATTTTGTTAGCACTCAATTATTAAGAAAACCTAATTTTTTTTTCTTTTTTTTCTTTTTTTTTTGGTTAAAAATAGATAAATCTTAAAATCTCCAAAATTAATAGACCAGTTTAAACAATGAATTATCCTTC
>JBDJHY010221497.1:0-11199 GCA_039654485.1 Withania somnifera | reverse complement strand
ATACTAATACCCAATATGAAGAAAGTAAATCGTAGCCTACCTGAAATCCGGCGATATCCTTAATGTGTGCTTCAAATATTCAAAATAACGTACGAAGCTCGAAATTAAGTGAGGCTAGCAAAAACAAAAGCTACGAGCCAATACAAGTAAAACAGACCAGTATTGCTATATAATTAGCGCAGTAAAAATCCCAGCTAAAATCAGGTTCGTAAACCCTAACAACACAAAAACTGAGAATATTTATACCACGCGTAGAGTAGAGCATGTACGTTGTACGGTACAAATTAGATCTAAATTAACGGTAGAATCTAAAGATATAAGCCCTGAAAGTTTATATTCAATAGAAAACTTTATAATAAACGCGAGAACAAGAAATTACCCGATAGAATTAAGCGTAGAAACACTGGAACATGTTTCTACGAATCAAAACTTATGTAGAACTCTTTCTTTCCTCTCTTTTTTTTGTTTTCTTTCTCTTTCTTTTCTTTCTACTCATTTTGTTTCCTTCCGAAGAACTTAATTTCTCATTTCCTATGATTGAAGGAAATGGGCCACTACATCTAAGGTAAGCAATACTCCTTCAATGAATACTATCTTCAGCTCGTTAACTTGCTCCTCCACCTCATCTAAGGTAATAAATACTCCTTTAATGAATACTATCTTCTCGTATTCGCATACTTGATCTCGGAGGCGACTCACCTCAGCCTCTCGGTAGCCAGTCCATCCTGTGCTGAGTTTCTCTATCCTTCCAATAAGCAACTGACCTCTCAGTGTTTCCCACAAGTGTATAGACATACCTCATAAGTTTTCAACCTTCTGCCATAATTCAGCGTTCTCCTCCTTGAGATGATTCATCTCATCACGGAAGACCCTCAGCTTATTTATCAGGCCTTAAAATTTGGTATTCTGGGATAATCAAGTTTGAAAGTATCTAATGAACTCGTTTTTGATATGGAGCTCCCAATTCCTCTCATGAAGGAGCCTCCTAAGGAAAAAGTTTTCCTTTTCCACTTTCTCAAGTGTATAAGGAATAATTTACTGAAAATAAAGAATGAAAATATTAGAAGTGGCAAGAAGTACAAAGTGAATTGAGAAAAAGCTTTAATTTTATTGATAAAGGCCTAACAGGCCGGAATGTTTACAAAGAGAAGGAAAAGGAAAACGTTACAGAGGCCCTAGATTCTAATCATTTTCCCTGACCTGCTCAACGGCTAAAATCGGCTCTATCTCCACCAGGGGCTCAGCAATTGAAGCAGTAATAGAGATTTTAATGAGAGAGCTCGAAAGGACCTCAGGGATGGACGGTGGCTCCTCGACATATGGCACACCTCTGGCAGCCAGAAACTCCTAGATGCCAGGATCGACATCCTTAGTACATGCCCTCAACTCCTCTACTGATAAAAAGGAGAGGTGCTGGGCAATAAACAGGATCAACGAGAGCTCAGGCTTGTCCAGCATTTCCTTGATCAAATCCTTTGTTACTCGAGCCTCGGTGCCTACTTTATAGATGAAGCATTCATTTCGTACGCCTCGGCTACCTCATCTAGCACCACCGCCCTGGTAACAGTGACCAGGGAGTCTGTCATAGACGAGATGTACTCTAAGAAGGAGCTAGTCATGGTAACCTTCTCAAAGAGGACTTTGGCGAACTCACTCTTCCGGTCAACAAAGACCACCTTCAGGTGACGGAGCTCAGTCTCCGCCTTCTCCTGCTTCTTTTGGCTGACCTTTTTTTTTTGTAGCCTTTTTTCTTTTTAGAGGCTTTCAACTGCGCCTCTAATTCGTTTTGTTGAGCCCTCTCCTGACGAAGCTCCTCAGTGGCCTGGCTCATTTATCGAGCTAAGATGGTGGCCGCCTTTGACAAAACTTGCAAATACAAAAAACATTTGAATAGGAAGAACAGTCAAACAAAGGTACAACTAGATTTGGGGATACGTACATTGCTGAGGTCATTTGAAGACATCCTCAGCAGGACAAAGCTCAGAAGACTTATGCCTCTTAGTCACAGATTCCTGAGTTGAAGTGCTCTTTTTTGGGCCCACCTCAGGAGCGGCATCCAGGTCAAGCACTTCATTTATGCTGAGGGGAATAGGAGTAGCGGCCTCTTTTCAAAGCTCGACTAATGATCTAGAAGGTTGGGGATTCTTGCCAAGTCTTATATGAACCACTGAAATAAAAGACAAAAATAGGTCAGATAGGCAAAGCAAATTGAAAAATCCACCTTGGAAGCATTACCTTGGGGCCCTTCGGCAACCTCCTCGTAAGGTACCACCTCGACTACCTCAACACCTAGGTTAAAGGCGTTGTGTTTTGCCTGGAACAGGGCTATATCGTTGAAATGATAGTAATGGGGGGTATCTATTCGACGAGGTCGAGGTCCATGGCACTGAAAATCCGAAAGCACTATATCTAATATTACCCAGACTCCAGTCTGGGGGAAAACAAAAGTGGTCTACTTTAAAAAAGAAAAATTTTTCCTTCTACGGGGAAATCTTGGAAGGGGTTAAAATTTTAAAACTGTAGAGGGGGCTAAAAAAGTACCACCCCTTTCAAGGCCCATAACTTTTTACAGTAAAAAAGTGTTTCAACAAATCTACAATGGTTTTGCCCCAACTTTGTGGCAAACAGGTGTAAAATCCATGATGGTTTGTATGGCGTTGGGCACCAATTGCGAAAGAGTCTAAGTAAAAAAAAGGTTAGTACTCTAGTTAATAAAGAAAAGAGGGGAAAGCGTAACCTAGAAACTATGTATTCTAAATACATATAGCAATAACCCCAAAGGGGGCAAGCAAGCCCTATCGTAGGGACGAGGAAGGGTAAAATTTAAAACTAGAGGGAAAATGGCGTTCCCTTAGAAAAGGTAGCAAGGAGTCTATTGTAAGACTACTGGAAACCTTGGAAACCAACAAATCATGGCCCTCAAAGGAGTGGGGAGATAGAGTCAGAGATTGGAGGTTAGAGGTATCACTATCTATGCAATAAACCTCTGTCTGATATGTACTAGAAGAAGGAGAATACATACTTACTGATGTTCAAGGAGTAGAAAGGTTGAAAATAAGAGAGACTCTGAAAAAAAAAATGAAAGCAAAAATATGAATAAAAGATGCAAAGAAGGAGAAGAAACACATGTGAAGGGATAACTTGGAATCCCAAATGTCAATAAATAAAAAGATAATTATTTAAAGGGGGAGATGAAATGGCGGTATAGTAAAAAATGCATTTTCCCCAGGTAAAAAGTACCTGACACGACGAGTCCATGAAAGGAATAGTAACGCGTGTGCATCCATCTGAGGATTGCGACACGTGGACGACAAAAACGGGGGAAAAATAAAGATATGGAAATGAAATAACGGGAATAATAAATGACATGTAAAACTTTCCGCCCATGCTATTTCCTCAAAAAATACCCAAAGTAACGCACTCACTTCAGCTCAGATAGGGTGTGAAGAGACAAAAATACTTCACTTAAAAGGTCATAACGACCTCAGATAATATGACTTTGGTCCAACCACCCTAGCCATAGGTTGGTTAATATAACAGCTAATGATAATGTAGTTTACCTCGGCATAAGTTATCTCAACTTACCCATGATTTTAATAAGGTACCTCGATAAGACAGTCGAGGTGAATCATTAACCACAGTCCATACACTTTCGCTTTATAAATAACCTCAAGGAAAGACTTCAGAGGCATACAACAGATCCCTTCTGTACAGTTTCAGCCAACTAGCGTTAACACAAACTTCAATTCTCGAAGTGGGAACTACTGTAGAATAACGGTAGTATCAAAAGATTAATAGTAATTAGTAATTACTATTAATAATATAATAAATAAGGAATAATGGTAAGATAATTACCATTAATGTGGTAACAACAGTTGAGAGAATCATACCCCACCGTTGAGGGAATCATGCCCCACTAATGAGGCAACAGCAGGTACAAGAAAAGTGGTAGTAACCACTATGGAGGTTACTCCCCATTTACAGCACCCACCAATGTGGCTGTTACAAGAACTTGTTATAAAAGTCCAAGCAAAGGAAAGGAAAATGTATGCTTATTTTACTATTCTAAAAATACTATTGATATTTTCTCCCAAAGCTTTTACTAACTTAAGCATCAGAGACCTATCCCGGGGACCACTTTGGGCTCTGTTTTGCAAGCACCTCTTCAAAATTCATTGTTGTTGCCAGTTGCTGTAGGGTAGATTTTCTAGTAAGTTCCATTGGTGATCTTTTGGGATTCATCATCCTAAATGAGGAAAGTTTGTAGCTATCAATATAGATCTTGATAATCACATAATCAAAGAGTTTCATTTTCAGTCTCCTATTTATTTATTTTATTTATTAAATTTGAGATTTCTAAAAGGAAAAATAGTAGATTATCTCTTTTTTCTAAACTTGTTTCAGGGTTGCCCCGTGGGAGAACTTTCATAATCTCTTTCGCTCTCAGATCTAATTCTCTGCTTAGTGACTCGATCTCTCTTTCTTTTGAAGCTCGTGCAAAGCGGTAACTATCTAAAGGCCTCGCACCGGCGCTAGTTAAACGATAATCACATAATCTTCTAGCAGGTATTGCGTTCTTAGAAAAGACAAAATTACAAAGGATAAAAGATGTTTCAAGATGACAAAAACATATATAATGGGTACCTGAATTTAGGAAATAGGTCATCAAAGAAAAATTGATAATGCTCCTATGTATAGGCAAAGCACTAAAAACAAAATTGATAATTTTAGAAAAAAAACAACCTATTCTATATGCAATTCATATAAGATGTGCATGTGCAATTCATATCTAGTGTGGAAATACTCTTGAATTATCAAAGAAAAAGAAAGATAAACCAAAAAGTGTTGTAGGCATATTATGTAAGTCATGTGGCTAAATATAAGACTTAGTGACTAAACTTATGTTTATCCACATGGTAACCAATTATGCCACTGTGTTAGATGACTAATGACTTGTAATGTCATGTGTCAACCAACATGGTGGCTATAAGTATGGTTAAAGTGGGCTAAAATTTTAGTTTTGAATTCCCCATTTTAGAAAACTTTCTATCTTTAGTTAATTTTCATTTATAGAAACTTTCCATCTTTAAAAACTTTTCCATTTTAGAATTTATTTGGCTTTGCATTGTATTTTATTTTATAACACTTTTGTCATAAACAAGTCAGTTCTTTTTATCTTCTTTTAGGCAAAAAGTTTTATTTTACTTGTTCTAGAACTAAAGATAATTAATTTAGTTTATTGGTTCAATTTATAAAATCAAAAAAAATTATTATATTTTTCTTTATACTCTTAGTATTAAATAACTACATAAAGTAATAATAGTAAATATACAAATTTTAAAATATTATTAATAATGTTAATTTAGTTAAATATACTCTTAACCAAAATTTCTAAAAAATATATTCAGTCAACTGATTTAAGTAAAATAAAAAAAAGGAATTTTTTATTACATTAATTAGTCTTTTGACTCTCTTACCTTCAACAAATAGTCGTTGGTAATTAAAGAAGCATTTCTCGACTGGCCAGAATTCATTACCTAAATTGTGTTATGTTTACCAATTTTTTTTTCATTATCAAGCCCTTGTTTGTATGAAACAAATTGATTTTGAATTATTTAGAGAAAATTTTTGAGCTCATATTTTATTGAAATTGATTATTAAAGAGTCCTAAATTTATAAATTTTTATATACCACAAACATGAATCGATTTGAGTAATAAATTTTAACAATGTAAAAAAACATAATAAAACTCGAGTCTTAGGTTAAACTTTCTGTTAGAACTGGCGACTATCCTATAAAGCGATCTATTAGAATCTCGGAGGTGATGGCTTTGCCGGCCATTGGTTAATATGTTACTGTGACTGACCGATTTCTTTCTTTAGCCTTTACTTTCAGTTTCTCACCCTTATCTCCGACAAGATACAATCTTAAAAAAAGATCCAAAATTTTCTATCGAGCTTTCACGTTTACCTAAATTTTAAACTATGCCAATACGTTATCCTAATACTCATAATAAAACCCTACACCCAAAACTTTGTATTGAGCCAATTTCAACTAAAATCACTTCTTAGATTAATGAAGTTCCCAAAATTGTCTAGATGGAGGATGAAGTGAATAGAAAGAATACTTTAGAGAACATACAGTTGCGGTGATAGAAAAATTTTCTTATGGATGACCAGAGTTGGAAGATTTAAGTGTCCAAATCCATAACAACGCAAAATTAAGGGGGAGTGTAAAACTAGATTCATGAAAAATCGACACATTCCCATGAGATTTAAATTAGAGAAAGACTTCATTAATATGATGTCTAAGGTGGTGCACTATATTGTTGATAAAACTGGCTAGTCTTATCACATGAGACCTTTAATTTATGATGCAAGACTTACAGTAGAAGAACAACACAGGCAATGGCTTGGATCTTATTTCCAAATATGAATCCTACCTTTTTTTGTTAAGGAATACATGTTCTCATTGGCCTCAGTTGTAGGCAAACCAATGCACTTATTCTTATCCTATAAGACCTCAAATTTATGATGCAAGATTTACAGTAGAAGAGCAACACAGACAATGGATTGGATCTCGTTTCCTTATCTAAAGCCTATTTTTTTGTTAATGGATCCATGTTCTCATTGGCCTCAGCTGTAAGCAAACCAATACACCTGGATGCTGCAACTGTCAATAAAACAAGACCTAGTTGTGCTAGGGTCAAAATATAAGTTGATCTATTATCAGATTTTCCTAAAGTGGTAGAAATAGAGATTTTAATCAAGTGACTAAGGAGACAATGATAGAGACAGTTCACATTCACTATGACCATCTCCCTAAATATAATAAAAGATGTAAGATGCAAGGTCACAATGAAGATGAGTGTAGAATCCTACATTTGGAGCTAAAGAAGGATATGAAGTCAAATTAGGAGGGGATTCAGAACAAAGGGGAGCATGAGAAAAGAGGAGAGCAGGGAAAGGGTAAAGAACACAAAAAAATACAGGGGTTATTAGGCTGATAAGCAATGGAACCTTAAAAGACAAAGGTTCAAAATAAATATGGATATAAATCAATTTTTAAGCGAGAAGGCAACCACTCCAGAAAGAGGACTTACAACAGGAAATATCGTTCACATTCTTACAAAAAAGGAGAATACAAAAAAGGGAATAAAGACTAGCAGGAAAAGAAATGAAGAGCAAATAGAAGTCACAACTGATAGAAATAACAATGCTTCAGGTAAAGAACAGAGCAATATTACAATTGAGGATGGAAATACAATCAATGATACAGCATCCACAAAGGAGTGGATTACAAACTCTTTTGGTAAAATGCAATAGTAAGAAGACACTATGGAGACAGAGAAAAGAAAGGATAACAACAACAACACCTACAAAAAACATACCAGCAACAGTGAATCAAGAGAACAAAATCAAGTTACTAAGTCATCAGAACAAGCTAGTCAGAAGGATATAGATATGAGCAGTTAGGGGTGGGCAGAATTACCGAAAATCCAAAAATAAACCAAACCGAATGGAATCAATAATTGGTATTGGTTTTTTAGTTTTAATCACAGCCTGATTTGTCGGATCATGATGGCACTCACTATACCACCAGTAGGAGAACCAACCCCGTAATCCAGAGCGGAAGCGGAAGACTAATGTATCAAATGCGGAAAGCAAAAGTTTAATAAATAGTGTATGAATGAAATAAGTGAAAGTATATAGAATTAGAAATAAATGCCTAAAACCCGATATCAGTGTAATACGAATCACTAAATACAGAACAAAGAATCAAAATGTCTAATACAACTATATCTCCAAAAATACATAGAGATCAAAATAGAAATAAATGTAGAAGAAAAGCAGGAAAAGCTAGACGCCAAGCTCATCCTGAATCTCAGAAGTAGAGTGTAATTTGCACGAACTACGATCTGCAATCATGGTCGGGCACTTGTACTCGAATCTGGATATGTGCAAGTGTAGTATGAGTACAAGATGTCGAAGCAACCTGTACCCAATATGCTTTGAGGGGCCACTAGGCACATAACAATAATAAAGCAATAAATAACGAAATACAATAAATGGGGTCATAGAAGCAAATATTACAATTAGGAAAGATAGCTACTTAAATAAGAATCCAGTTCAAGTAGACATGTATTGCTAGCTAATTACATAACAGGATCTCAGGCAATGAAGAAAACGTACACAAAATTCATACAACAGTATATGTGAATAATAATCAATAAACAGAAGTCAAGAGAAGACAGGAGGAGAACATGGATGGTATACCGGTAACCTCAAATAAAGGGTGAATAAATGAATAATAGTATAAGGCACAAAATTCCATATATCATTAAGTATCAATTAACCAACAATAACAACTAAGCAGTAATAATAATAATACTAAAGTAATGCTTATAAACATTATCGTGGCCCCCAGATAGAAGTGTAATGTACAAAGAAACACACTCACCCGTAGGTATCCATATACTACCAGGGGTACACTTAAGAAAACAAGGATATAAAAGTAAATACACATCATGAAGTAACCAGCCCTTTGTACGCTTCCCCTCCGGTACCCGTAGGTCTAGCAGGAGGAACCCATGGAAGGCTAACCTAAATATTCTCGGTATATCTCTCCTTCAACCTATACCGACTCTATGTCACGTGAAATCCCGGAGGCAAGGTCCATGGAGGTATGTCACCGCGTACAATTTCTAACATAATCATAACCTCATATCCCGAATCTTAGAGCCCCGTGGGTCTCAATAGTTTGGCATCTTGTGCCTAATATTAATAGTATCATCAAGACGTACTCAGTAAGTCATGGCGTTCCACACCTGTATATCATATTATCACCAAAAGTCCTCAAGGGAACTGTATCATCAATGTCTCCATAACCGTCAACTATGATAAGTATTAAAAACCTATGCTCACTGTCGTACGACGCCGAACTCAAGTGCTAGCGGTTGTACTCATTGTCGAATGGAGTCGGGCTCAAGTCCTAATATTTATTAGTCAAATGATATTTCCTGGTTCCAAGATGTAAAACCTAGACTAAAATGAGTGAAAATATTATTACCTGGTGCTCGACACAGCCGAGTCTAAGACAGTAAAAGGGTTATTACTTATATTATTATTAGACTATTAACATTTATTAATTTATGTTATTATTCATCTTTATTATTAAAATCAGCCTCTAGTTATCATGGTTCAATACTCAGGTGGTGATACTAACCCCAACTCCAATGCACTTTCATCGGAGCCATAGGTCCAACCTCTCTTGTCATGAATGCACAACATATCAACAAGTATATATGAACATATGATCATGTAATAACAATTTCCTATGTCCTGCACAGGTTTCACTCGATAACTCCTAAGTCACAAGCACTATGTAAATAGGATACCAAAAATATATATCAACACGGGAACGAAAGAAAGAACGATACAGGATCACTATAACCACTAGCTGCCTAACCCACACTTGCTATTTCGTACAAATAACTATCAGTAAATACAATAATACAAGGTAGAATGAAAGAAGTATATACAACAACAAAATATACAACACCTCCCAAGACTGGTGACTATGAAAAAATAGAGCTAACTATATTAAAGTATCCAAAAAATAATATACATATACAGCTTCTCCAACAGGAGGTAAGTACAAGAGTGATTTGCCCTGAACAGAATAAGGCAGAAAACCCCCACATAGATAGAGAACAGGCTCAACCCAAACGTTGGATCTTACCTTGATCTCTGAAATCACCTGTTCCTCTCATCAGCACGATCATGTCTCCTATGAAGGCCTGCGCTAGTATCTGTACCACACAAAAGGGTACATAATTATTGGTCGACCAGACTCAAATAAAAAATAAGTAAGAACAACGAGTAAGTAAATCAGGCCAGGAAAAAAAGCAAGTAAAGAAACAGTTAGGAAGATAAGGCATAATAATATGGAAAGTCAACTAAGAGAAACTAACACGGGGCACCAACCCACGGAAGCGTACATGGTATCCAACTCAATTCAACCAATCAGTGGAACAAAGTATATCTAAGAGAAAACAAGCATATAAGCATAAAGGAAAGTAATTAACAAACAAAATCCAAAGTTTCCCCATCCCACCAACTGTTACATCCATCATAAACAAACTCTCCATGACTTCCCCCTTAAGCCCAGCGAGCACAAACATGTAAGAATAAATGTATTGGGGTGCTAAGTAATCACATCAAGATCAATCATGTACGCCACATGATCATCTCGAGTGTCCAACCCCCATACAATTACAACAAAATCTAGGTGAATGTGGTACACCACAATAGGTTCACCTACACAAGTAGCCACACTCATGGCACAGATAAAGGCTCACACAGAACACCTAAATGGGGCTCAAAATAAACAGACACATAAAAATAGGAAGATCCAGGGTCAAATGATACTAAAGCCGCTAGTGAAAACTAATAACATAGCTGTGACCATGACATTAGAAGTCTCTGCTAGAGCCCTATAAGGTACGACATAGAATTGATGGTGCTCGGTGCTCGGTGCCCTGATAACCTCTCCCTCTATTCCCTTCCTGTTTCCTATAGCCACTACCACAATCACCTAGAGTCACAGACTAACCACCTCTAGACGGTGACGGTAATGCCTGCAGAGGCTCTGTGGGAACTCATGGGATTAGTGACCCATCTTACCATATTTATAAAAACCCCAGCCTTTGCCTTGACCAAAACCACTAACTAGGCCACCCCGGCCATCACAGCCCTGAGCTCTAAAAAATACGCCTCTGACGGGCTGACTACTCTGAACATCACTGGCTGATTATAGGAAGGCCTGAATCTGCCTACTAGGTTGTCCTTGGTAACACTGTTACAACTGTTGTTGCTGAGGTCCTCATATATCATACCAACTCCTAATAGACTGCGACCTACTAAAATTATCCTGACGGCATTGTCTCTTGTCGCCGCCCCCTTGGGCTAAGTGACGGTGCTTTTCCATATTACGGGCTTGATCGATAAATGCTAAAAATGGGCTACCTTGAGCTAGTAATAACTCTACGTCTGCCTATAAATATGGCCCTAGTCCTGTTATAAAATGATGAATCCACTCATCATCTGTCTGTATAATAATAGCCCCATGTCTCGAATACTGTGTAAATTGTTGGACCAAGGTTGGTTCACTAAAATCGTCCCTTTATGTTTTGATTGA